>JAAMPI010000911.1:0-23196 GCA_013054445.1 Cudoniella acicularis | reverse complement strand
TTTGAGCATCAGGAGCAGTCTCGCCGTTGACCTGGTCTCCACTCAGAATTACAAGATCAGGCTTCTCGTTGTCTAGGAGCTTCGCAACAAATTCCAATGTCCTTGGATCAGCTTCGCATTTTCCACCATTAAGCCCAACAGGTTGCTCGTCTCTGCAATGACCGGTTCCAGTACTGAGATGCAAATCCGAAACCTGCATGATTTTGAATTTCGCATTGTCATTGATCCTCGGAACTGCCTTCGGAGGCGTGGATGGTTTTCCCCTTCGCACGCTAAGCTGAGCCTCCTGAATCTCGCCAGAATTGTCCAGCAGCAGCCCAGTTCCAATTGTTTGCCATCCATTTCTGGGATCCACGGCATCAGCACCAAACAGGACATCCACCGCCGTAATTGCTTTCGAGGAATCGCTTGCATGTCGTTTTGCAGATCGTTTTATCCACAAACCAGCAGGTCGAGATTCCCACCGCTCATTCTCCTCTCCTTTTTGGCCATTTGAGGGGTCTAGTCGGCCAACCTTCACATCTACCACAACCTTGTCTTCCGGCAACAGCTCTTCCTCCTTTTTGCGCTTGATGTGTACGTATGCGCTTGATACCCAGCCAGTCCCCAAGTATAGGTCCTTCTCCACCCGATGCCACTCATCCGCGTCGAGCCTACAGCTTGTGAACAGATTAACCTGTGAGCATGTCGTGACCGTTATATCTGTGATGACGAGCCCTGGGTGGTGTGCGGGCATAACATTGTGGAGGGCGGAGGGGAGCACTCGAAAGCGGTTGTCGAGGAAATACACGACGACAATAGACACTGCGGTGAGAGCTGCCAGCTGGCATATGGTCCGGACCTGCGGCAGATTAGCTTCGTGTATTGGAACTCTGCCTCTGCTTGCACTTACAATTCTTCTCGTCATGTTGAGGATCACGCGCTGCGGTGCAAGCTGGCCGCAACGTCAATGAAGCTGCAATACGAAGTGCGAAGTATTATTGTAGCTTCTTGTCTGCGAATGGCGTCGGTGTTCCACCCGCGAGAGTGTCAGGCCGGCATGTCGCGAAAGGTATGGATGGTCGAGATGAGGGCGAGCTGCAAATTGCGAACTTGAAGAAATAAAGACGATGCGGCGAAAGGGGCGCGACAGGTGGTTGATCCTTTTCGGGGTTCCCCAGATTTTGCCAGAGAACGCCACTGGCATCTCGTTTGCCGAAGCTAAATGCTCCTTACCATAAATGGACCCCTGCTAACGGTTTGTTCTCGTGACTCGCCCCTCTTTTGCATGTGCTTGGGACAAACCTTTATTTTGAGCATTTTCAGAGATGATGGTATAGTGCACATTAATCGATGTAGTTATATGACACGGAAATTCAAAACTCGCGGGTCATCCCAGAATTTCAGAATTAATTAACTTGACATCGCCGTTGGGGTATATGTGGTACTCAATAATCCTCCAAACAGACCAGAACATCTAATCTATGTACATTTTTCGCCATAATGCTACAAACCCACCACCTACAACTCTGACACCTACCTTCGGCCGGCACACCAACTCCCACCCATCGACACCTGGAGTGGGGAGTGGATCTACATACTCGGTAGCACTAATGGTTCCGGTCGGATCCACGGGCGATGGAGGTTCTAGCAAGTCTCCAGCATCTGCTGCCAATTTCTCAATCTTTTCTGCTTCTTTCTTAACAGCTTCCTCGGCCATGGCTTTCAGGAATGCTCTTGTTCTGACGGGTCGAATGTCCCATTCTCTGCCTCCAACGCTGCCTGCACCCAATTCAACTGCACTTTCCAAGAACAAGGGAAGACCTTTCGATTTGATTCCCAATACGCATGCGTTAATTTGGGTGATATTGGGGCAAAACACAAGTAATACGCCATTTGGCTTCAACGCCTTTGAGATATCTTCTATGTAATCATCGCACGATGGGAGATCCAGAATTGCGTGGTCCAAAAATGGTAGTAGAGATTTTTCTAATCTTCCAGAGATGTAATCCGGGATCGTTCCAACGTGGAAATCGACATGGGGAAAGTAGATTCCATCTCTGAAATTCCTCACTATTGTCTGGGCATGCGCCGAATATTGCTGGGAGACGTCTAGTGTGTGAATAATAGCTTTCCGATTGTAGCGCCACTTATCATACTTTTCTTGCGCAACTTTCAGTGCTATTTCAGCCTCCTTCATCTGATCACTCGTCTCGCCATCCTGGACAGGCACATTGCCGGAGTCATCGGGTATTGTTGGCGGAGCAGTATTAGCTGCATGTATGGCTCGGGCGAGGTTCAAAGTCAAGGCTCCATGGCCAGTGCCAGCTTCAAATATTTCGAATCTCTCTTCGTCCTTGCCAATTTCTGCAGCAGGGAGGGCGGGATGTATGTCGAGAAGTGAAACTATCGCACTCGCGTCCTGGGCATATATCTAAAGATCAGGTCAGAAATATGCCCAAAAGGTTGCAGTGAAACATACAGGCGTCACTAGCCGAGGAGTATAGTCGGTATATTCTGCGAGCGAAGGTTGCGATAGGCGATACAGTCTCTTCTTCCTCGATATCACCACATCTCGGACCTTCTGGCCGATGATATGGTCATGCGAAATTGAATCCGAGTCGATTTTTAACTTGCCATTGGCACAGAGTCGTGGGGAGAGAATGGGCGCGGTCTGCGCAGCGCTGCCGACACGCTTCAAAAGTACAATATCATTGTCTGTGATTAGAGTCAGAGGTTAGAAACACAGTTGGGGGAGATGGGGTTTCGGAAGCACCTTCAATCACGCCATTGGAAAACAACCGCCGATTACAGGGCGAACAGACTGGCACTCGGGAGCTTAGCAGTCGCGCAACAATGCTTCGTATATAGGTGCGATGGAAGGTTGTCATCGAGTCAGAAAGGAAAAAAAAAATGTAGACAGCGCGGCTAAGTTCTAACTTTGCTATGAACCCCTGATGGGTCCTGTTGATTTCACATGGCACCGGCAGACTAGCGGCCGCCTGGAGCTGGATTACTCAACCGAATACCTGGGAATCGGCCGGGGCCCCAGCAAAGTCACCCACTACAACACCTCCAGCAGCAGGAATGCTACAATCACAAATCGCTTGAGCTACACCACCAGCTCCAAGGAGATTCTCTTCACCATGCCTTCTGACGTTGAGGGGACCCACCAAATTGGGGACCAAATATTGTTCACCAAAACTTGGCTGGTGGGTTTCCATCCCAAGCTCCAGCTTCTAACCCCTCTCTCCCACGCACAAAGTACTCCAGCTAACAACCCGTCTCCCTAGCCTGACGGCCCTCCCAAGGCCAAATTGATTTTCATCCATGGCTTCAACGACCATGTAGATCGCTACTACGAGCTTTTCCCAACTCTCGCCGCCCGGGGCATTGAAACCCATGGCTTTGATCAACGAGGATGGGGTCGTTCAGTTCACAAGCCTTCCGAGAGAGGCCTCACAGGCCCGACACCCCTCGTCATCTCTGACATCGTTTCATTCATCCGGAAGCAATTACCTTCGCCTGTCCCGGTCTTCTTGATGGGGCACAGCATGGGTGGTGGAGAAGTTTTGACACTCGCCAGCGACCCAAAGTACGCAGATCTGATGCCCAGCATAAGAGGATGGTTGTTGGAGAGCCCATTTATAGCATTTCCAAAAGGCTTCGAGCCAAATGCTATGACTGTTTTCTTCGGGAAGCTTGCTGGGAAGCTACTTCCGCACATGCATCGAGTTTCACCCCTGCCCCCGGAGAATTTGACAAGGGATCCGGAAGTTGTCAAGTCAATAAAGGAGGATGAACTTCTCCACGATACAGGGACACTTGAAGGTCTTTCGGGGTTACTGGAACGAACGGCGTCGTTGAATGAGGGCAAGGCGAAACTCAATAAAGACGTGAAAAGTATCTGGCTCGGTCATGGCACCAACGACATGGGAACGAGTTACGAGGCCAGCAAGAAATGGTTTCAAGAGCAGACGCAAGTTGAAGACAAGGAGTTTAAGACATACGAGGGGTGGTACCATCAACTGCATGCCGATTTGCCAGAAGATAGGCCGGTCTTTGCAAAGGATATTGGAGATTGGATTCTGGCTCGCAGTGGTAATGAGGAAGCTCGAGTGAACATTGATTCCAAGTTATGATCTTTTCACAGGGGTTCTGGGAGTTGGTAGGATTGAGCGATCGCGAAGATTCATTGATAGTGTTGTTATGTGGTTTGCATCGAGTTCGATTTTTACAACTTTCTACTTGGTAAGTTATTACAGACAGGATTATTTTACAAAATCTTGAACAGACAAGAAGCCCTTGTGCTCAGCCAGGTATCCTTGCAGCCACCAAAGGCGAAGCTGGAGCCCAATTGTCAGTGATTTGTGTCTGACAGCAATTATCGGCTTCGAATAGGGCGATTCCTTTGGCAGCCTTCCCTCCCTTCTCTCCTTGCGATTGGACCAAGATGTTTTTTCCCGCAGTTCCTGCAGTTTCTCCATCCCAAGCAAGAGCCGCAGGTTGTGAACGGGTTTCTTGACTCCCCCAATCGTAGCAAATTCGGCCGGGCAATCTTGGTCTTTCAATTCAGAACCAACTCCTCCAGTCCAAAGATACATGCCGGTCTGTTTGCTTCTGCCCACTTCGTCCCAGTTGTCGTAGCCAGATACATAGCCTCTGGTCAATTGCCTCAAATTTGCCAATTGTCCAAAAATACGTCTCCTCATCAGATCCAGCAAGAAAACGTCCATGTTAACCCTGAACTCACCCCGGTTGTAGATTCCGAATGCCTTCGGCTTTGCTTTGATACGGGCGGGAATTAACTTTTTATAGGCCTCTTTGCCAAATCCAGCTTTCTTGTCCAATAAACCAGAAATTACCTGCTTTCGAGCCAATACATACATTCCGGGCCCAATGCGTTTGCCAGCGGGTTGACTTAACGGTGAGGTTGGAGACGGCGCTGTATTTATCAGAGAATCTTCAATAATCTTCTCCAATGGGTTTGAGTGGGACCCCGCCGCTGAAGACTGCTCCTGAGAACCATTCAAAGATTCCTCTTGTTCTGCCTTCCGATACACGTCCAGTGTATGCATATCCTGAGGGATCTTCTCCAGGGAGCTTTCCATCGCTGAAGATCGTTGTTCCTCCTCATTCCAAGGTTCGTTGTTGCCACCTTCAACCATTCTAACTCCGAGGTGGCTTCCAGCCGCTTTAAAATTTGACACTTTGTTATCCATGAGCAACTCCCCCCTGGGGACGAAATAAGGCCATCCAGTCTCGGGATGAGCCATTAATTCGAAGCCCTGTAAAAAGAATTTTGGCATCGCAACCCTCGTCAGCTGGCACAATCGAACCGGCGTTGCAAGAGCAAGGGCGTAAGGATTTTTCCAGAGCTTCCTTTGAAATGGCGTTAGTTCTAACTTCGATCGAGGGGCAGCTTTGGGCTTTTGGCGTTCTTGTCTTGCTGCCAGGAAAGCTGGGTCCATGAGCGGAGACACAGGTAGATCGGGATGAAGCCATGGCGATGAAGATGCAAGGTTCGATTTTTTATCTGTGGAATTGACGGCAGATGTGTCAATGTCAACAAGATCTGCGAGGCTTTCTGCAAATGTTGAAAGGTCGTCATCGTGGGAATCGGTGGAGTCGAACTCGGGGACGTTGGACGAGATGGTACGGTGGTGGGTGGGCCATTGCTTCGCAGACACGAGGCACCGTGCAGTGCTGCTACCTCTGAATACTAGCGATCTGATCATACCACATCTCTCCCACGGTAGTTGAGGAGGAGATGTTGGGTTGTGTGGTGTAGTGATGTTTTTCGTTCGAAAGTTGGGTGTTGATGCTGTGGAAAATCAACTCGGCCGGAGATCAAGCGAGTCGCGCTGCAGCCATCCTCGGCGCGTGTTCGAAAATCCATTCTCCAGATCGCAGCATGCTCCGATAACACCACCGCACGCGGCCTCAATACCCCGTACGAATATTCGCCCTCACCATGCTTACCTCCCGACTTCTGCGCGCTCCAGCTCGCAAAGCCTTGCGGACGAGCCTACGATGCTTCTCTTCCACACCCGCGAGACCTGAACCAAAGTCTTGGACTCCGGTCCCATACATCACAGAGACAATTGTAGGCTCCCTCTCGCGTCTGCAGACCGTTCCTGCATGTTAATCTTGTAGGGCGGTGGCTGGCGTACCTGTACGTCTTGATTTCTTTGCTCAATGGCTCCCTGCTGACCATTTGTAGCCGACATCTTTTCCAAGCTGCTCCAGGTAAAGCTCCCACCCCACATAAATTGACATCTTTTCTGACCGCAGAACTAGGAGCGCATTGTCTGCCTCAATGGCGAAGTAAACGAAACTGTCTCCGCAGCCGTCGTGGCGCAACTCCTCTACCTCGAATCCGACAACCCCGAAAAGGCCATCACCCTTTACATCAATTCCCCGGGTGGCTCCGTTACGGCCGGCCTCGCCATTTATGATACCATGACATACATACGCTCTCCTGTTTCGACCGTCTGTGTTGGGCAAGCAGCTTCGATGGGCTCCTTGCTTCTCTGCGGCGGCGAGAAAGGCAAGCGTTTCTGCCTCCCACATTCGTCGATCATGGTACATCAGCCAAGTGGGGGTTATTTCGGACAAGCATCAGATATTGCCATCCATGCTACGGAAATACTGAGGGTACGGAAACAGCTGAATGAGATATATATCAAGCATCTGACGAAGGAGCATTCACTGGAGGACATTGAGAGGCTGATGGAGAGAGACAAATTCTTGAGCGCGAATGAGGCGCTTGAAATGGGAATTGTCGATCAGATATTACACAGCCGGGCAGAGGAGAAGAATGCAGAGACTACAATATAATAGTCACTGGGAACTATCTCCTTTGTGCGCAGTATCAGCTTTTTTTGAACAGGGATTAAGCAAACCTCCCCTTTAGAGCCCGCTTAATTATCTTCCGCTGACAACACCTTTATTGCGACACCAAATCACGCTCAATTTGCCATCTAAAAACAGAGTGTAGAACCTCAGCATTATGGTATGATTACACTAAAGTTGAATTGCATTTCGATTGTGTAGTAGATGGGACTATCCGGTAAAATAAGTCTCGTCCCATTTCCACGGATCGAGTTGGGGGCGAGGTGGAGTTGCTAAGAAGCCTGTAAAGATGGGTCAGTAAACGAGTATTGCATTATTCTATATGCTTACTAGTGTGTGATACAACTGGGTTTGTAAAATCCACTTCTAAGTCACCTGTGGTAGCTCTAGCGCCTCTAGATTAATCTTGAAAGACTTGCAAATCCCTAAGCAATGCTTGACATGTGGTTGAACCGAGTCTTCAACCGACACTAGTTCGGTCTCTCTAGGTGCTTCTAAGCAACAAATCATTAGTACTTGACGAATATATCTGAGACGACCAGCCTCCCCCATGGTGTGCAGCGAACACTCAAGCCAGAGTGGATGAAATTGAGCAGGCTTTGGACCTTGCTCTCGCTCGCCGAGCGGTACTGTCTCGAGTTCTGCGAGTACTTCCGAGATCTTAATCTTCTTGGCAGCTAATATATCGTAGTCCGGAAAGTCTGTCGGGCCGATGACGCAAGCGCGATTGTAGAAAAACTTGCGGAAGCCCACAGTCCTGTGACCGGTCTCTAGGGTAGCGATGAATTTCATCACTCTCCAAGCTTTGCCGTTGGGATCTTGTAGCCTATTTCTGGAAATCTGGAATACATCTATGATGGACTGTCCACTAGGATTATACTCGAGGAAGTGTCTTCGAGTCTCGAAGTCAGAACCAACAAGAATATCGAGAAAGTTTGCTTCGGGAGACTATGAGCCTCCTTGTGATAAAACCCTAGCTATGTACCGAATTGCCAAGACAGCGGCAAGCAGATGGCCATGAAGCCCAATTGCAATGCGACGTAAAATTTCTCGGTTTAAGAGATTTCCCGCACTCTCATACCCGATCATCTCCAATACGCTTTCCATGAGTTCCACGAGTTAATCTAGACGGATTGAATAGAGTCGGACTGGCTCGGCCTTCCGATTAAGCTATTCTCGTAAAATAGGATTTCGAGTCGAGAGAATTATGGTTCTAGCTTCGTGTGGTATCGCGCTCGCAATGAGATTTGGGTCCTTCAACCTGTCGAAATCGTCCAGAATGAATAGAGTATCCTCATTCTCAGGTCGCTGAAGCCAATCTCTAAACCTTTCGATTTTCTCCTCACAAGACATATTGTTCCAGATATCCAGCGTTGGCTGGCCTCGATAGTTTCTCAGTAGTATGTCGTGACCCAGTCGTCGAGCAATATGAAAGTAGGCATCTTCTAAGTGTAACGTTCTGTTATCACGTGAGATCTTAATATCACGTGAACGGGGTTTACTTAGCCTTAGAAGCGTTAAGTAGGTTCTAGTAGAGCGTTATCCTAATCAGGTGATGATATTAGAATATGAGTTAAGCACACGCTCTAACATAGGAAAACTATATAGCTATATAGGTCGTGGTAGTCCTGGTTCAGTAGTGTCACAGACCTAGTGCAACGCACAGTCCTGTGACTAGTGAGACTCAGACAGTGTGGCGCTATATGCGACAGGAGGCTGCGACACGTCCCCCTAACCCCTTATCACGTGACCTCGCTTGCCAGTACTCACCTCCTGTATATAAGGCCCCTTCAGGGCCACCTCTCCTTCTTCTCTCCTCAGCTTAGTTTCTTCGTTAATATAGCATCTTCTTGCAAATACGTCCCACGTGACGTCAGGGCCCTAGTGCCTTTGTAGAGCTGTAACAAGAAGAAGCTAGATATAAGAAGGACTGTCGTCTTAAGGGAGCGTAGCTCCTAGACTAGTCCTAGAACAGACTAGCTCGGAACCTCCGAACATATGACTCGTACTAGATCTGTTACACTTCGCGATAGAAGGAGATCGCTAGTCTACTAGAACTAGGCGTTTTTAAGATTATTAATATTAGCGAGGTCCCTTCTAGTATACGTATATTTAACTCGAGGTTTGTTATTAAAATCAAGAATAAGGGTATAGACTAGACCTTCGAGAAGTCTAGAGTTGTTATATAGGCGTATAACGACAAAGGAAAAGACCTTGTCCTTACTTAGTCACCTATAATTTAATAGGTAAGCTAAAGATTAATTATCTACTTAATAGCTACGTTCTAAGACGATATTATAAAACTATATCTTTAGGATATTATACAAGTTTACGTCTAATCAAAGTCAAACCTAAACTAAGAGTTCTATATTCGTCTATCTCTAGAATTAAGTACGGAAATAGGTATTACTAAGGACATAGTTCTATAAGTCGTTAAGCTCCTATATAGAGTACTAGAAGCTAGGAACTACTAGTTTATAACCTACTATACCTATTACACTAAAGAATTAGGTATATAATAGTCTACGTACGACCTTTGTCTATTATATCAGAACACTAACGACTCTTTTAATATCGTTAGCCTATAGACTAACAATACTCTAATTCTAGCTAATAAGGAATTCGTAGACCTTAAATAAACAAAGATCAATATCTAAAGGCTTATTTTAAAGGCCTAAGAACCTCTATTAACTAATAAACTAATTAAATTTAACGGCGGTCTAATCTAACTATTTCTTATAGACGACTTACTATTAAGTTAAGAGAGCTAATATAAGAATTTAAGCTTAGTTAGTACTAAGGCTACCTCTATAACGAGCTTAAAAGGCGTTGTCTAATAGAGACTCTTATTTAAGGATTAATATATTACTTAACGAGTAAGAAAAGTATATATTAGCTCTATTAGTTAACTAGAAGCAGCCTTCGATCTATCCTTTACTACCTAGGTGACTAATCTAGACACTAAGAACGCTAAGAACCTAAACAAACGGATCTAGTAATAAATCGACAATATATCTAGAGGTCTAAAGTTTGTTAAGCTAGATTAGAATAGCTTATAACTCCTAGTGTTTACTGATTTATCGTTTACTAATAATATAGACCTGTCTTTATAGATCGGCTACGTGATAGTCCTAGCTAATATAACTAGAAAGGCTAATATCGTCTATTAGTCCTTAATTAAGTATAAACGAGTTACTCGTAGTATACTAGCTTTAGAGCTTTACGCTATAAGCTATAGGTTTAATATCGCCGCCGTAATTAAATCGACTATCGACTATATACTTTAGATTACCCTACCTCTTATTCTCTATACGGATTCGAAGTCCCTATATAACTGTCTTATTAAGCTAAGAACTACTTAAGAGAAGCGCTTAATAATCGATATCCTCTGTCTTTAATAATTATATAAGAGATATAAGATCGTAGAAGTTAAATAGATCGATAAGGACACTAACCTAGCTAATTTAATAACTAAGTCAAAGGCTTACTAGGTACTAAAGTAGCTTATTAATACTAATAGGATTAACCTACGTATTATAGAATAGGTAGAGCGTTAAGGATAAAAAGAGGTTTCTATAGGAAGTTTTCTAATAGGTAGCGCACTGATTACGGCTACTTCTAAGTGCCCCTAGTGTCGCTATACTAGTAGGTTGTGGTTACACGTGACGTGATCACGTAATCACGCTTACTAAGACTATAGTATAGGATCTATAGGTTTAGCTAGCCTCCCTCTTCGCCAGATCTAAACCTAATAGAGAAGGTTTGGCGCTAGATAAAAGAAGAGCTAAAGAAGTTACTATACGTGCTAAAAAATAGGGAGGATTTAGCTAGGGAGTTATAAAAGCTATAAGACTAGGTTGACCTACGTGACTTCCGTTACTATATAGAGTAATTGACGTATAAAATCGAGGATATAATTAAAGTACGTAGAATAGCTACTATTAATTAATATATATCAATTTTAAGCTAAAATAGCTCTAATTATATTTATTACGGCTTTTATAAAAGAGGGTGTGTTTTTATAGTTTTCGGTTAAGTAGGCCGTATCTAATAGCCCTAGCTCTTATATAGACCCCTTAAGGGACACCTCTTCCTTCTTCTCTCCTTAGCTTAGTTTCTTCGTGAATATAGCACCTTCTTATAAATACGCCCCTATATAACATCAGGGCCCCTATACCTTTACAGAGCTATAACACACTTACTTAAGTGTTAAGAGACTAAACTAGCTAATTATACAAGTACTTTTATTAGTCGGTCTTTTACTAAATGGTTTCGCTAATCCGATAATATAATACTTTTTTAATTAGGTCGTTAAGCTGCTAGGCTTGATTAGGAAGTCGCATACGACATGTGGCGCTGTATAACTTAATTGGTGTATGTAAAGTTGTGCCATTCTAGTCGTACCCACATTTTCGGCTTCCCCAATTCCCCAGCTATAAAAACCAAGAATGTCGGATTACTCGATCAACGACTCGGCGTAGAATGGCTCCGCGACAACATCAAGTCTTTCGGCGGTGGTCCCTCCCGCATGACACTCGCAGGCCATTCTGCCGGCTCAATCTCAGCCGCGTATTGGTCTTACGCCTACGCTTCCGATCCGATCGTGAGTGCGTTTGTGGAGTTTAGTGGGCAACCTGGTCTTCTACCTCTCGATGATGGATCAGGGTGGGGACACGTTGCTAATCAAACGGGCTGTGCTAATTCTAGGGATGTGGAGGAGGAGTTGGAGTGTATGCAGAGTTTGCCGGCAAGGGAATTAAAGAGTGCGATGTATGATACTAATATGCCTTCTTTTACGGATGCGGTTTATGGGGGACGGCCGGTGGTAGATAATGTTAGTGTTTTTACGGCGGAGGAATACGCTTCTCGTGGTTTGGAAGGGAAATTCGCTAAGCTTGTAAGATCCCCGTCCCCCTCTCTTCCCACAATATCCCCGACCAGCAACCACGACTAAATACACACAAACAGCCACTCCTCATAACCCACACAACCAACGAAGCCGACGCCATCCTCCACTTCTCCCCCCTAACAGGCGTCAATACCACGCTCTCCGAGCTCTTCACCCTCTCCTCCTTCCACTGTCCCGTCGCGGTTGCCGTTAACCTCAGCGCTTCCCATGGAGTTCCGACGTGAAGGTACTTGTATGAGGGGTCTTTTGTGGAAACGCTGCCGTTTGAGTGGTTGAGACTTTATTATGGTGCTGATCAGGTTTTGGCTTTTAAGCTGGAGAGAGCGGCGGCTTATCAGGATGTTCGGGTTGGGGGGGGCTTTGGTGAGGGCGGGGATTTATCGTATGTGAATAGCTTTCTTCATTCTTGTTTTCTGGGTGGGGTTGTCTTTTTTGAAGAAAGGAAGTAGATTGGGGAAGAAGGGGTTCATCTGAGAGGATGGATGAAAACTCCCCTCGTCTTTTAACTTTGGGCTTCTGGATGAACAAGAACAACAAGAAGAAGGAGAAGAAGATGTAGTATGTTGCTAATTTTTGACGCAGTAAGAAGTGCCCTTGCGAGTTTTATTTGGGACCCCGTGTATGGGCTAGAGGAATACGGGTGGCCGCGATATCAGATTGGCTGTGAGTCCTTTGCCATTTCTTTATTTTCCGATCAAGCGGAAAAGTAGTAATTTAGCTGTTGCTATTCCTTGCACGGTTTCTTGTCAGAGAGAGGCTAATGTTTTGGGGGTGTGATAGCGCCGAGTCTTGTGAGGCTTTTTGGGAATAATTCGGCCGAGGTTACATTTGAGAATCCGGCTGTTTATGATGCTGTTTGCTAGCATCTTAACTAAAATTTTGGCCTTTAGAATTCGTTCCTAAAGGTAAATAATTAGGAAAGTTTTATCTTCATACTACGCACTTTATAATCCATTACACTTGCCTTACTAGTGTTATACTTATATCAAGACAAGCACTACTATCTATCTAAATCCGAATTCCCAATCATCCAATAAAATTCTGTCCCTTTCCAACTTTCAATCCTAAACACTTACGTCAATTAATATCGCTCCCGCTTCTTCAACCGCTGTCGATTTTTACATGTGCTGTCGGATATCTTTGCTCTTTGTCCTCCCGTAAGCGCGGTATGTTGGATTTCACGATACTTCGGAGAATCAACGCTCAGCTACTCTGAGATATTCTTTTCTGAACAGGGCATGAAAATGACCGAATGTACACTTTGATATGCTATATCTGCGTTTTAAGCTCATAAGATTGCTATTTCTCGCTTTTCTCACCCATCATAGCCCAAGCCATTCAAATCAGGCAACTCTGCTATCCCAACTCGACGGTAATTCGTTGATTTTTTCGAATCTTCGCTTTGGCTTATTGGTTCCAGTAACAAACAAAAGAACATTGCACCCACTTCAGCAAAGCCTTCATCGCTTATGGATTCCGGGCGTACATGCCTCGAAATTCAAAACATGACTATATTAGAGCCATATCTTTCTGGTTGCCACTCCTTCTCATAATCCCAGCCCTCTGCATAATCACTTTCATCCGTTAACACACCTTCAGGGTCGTCCCCGTCCCCGTCCCCCGAATCGGAAGGATCGTCTTCAAAAGTCACATCAAAGTCACAAATCAGTTGATCTGCCGACTTTGGTCCTCGAATCCCGAGGACTGCCGGCCTAGTACCTCTTTGACGCGACTTCACAAGATGCCAAAACTCATTTGTATGCGGCGTTGTAGTTCCTTGCCATTCAGCAAGTAGTAGCATATACCCGCGAAGTGACAATTTGCCACTGAGCACCGGAGCAAAAGGATCTCCATTCATAGTCTCTATCTCGCAGGATATGGCCTCGGCATTCTGACCACTATCCGGATCCTTGAGCCAATTGCCCGTTTGCAAATAGATTTCAAAATTCGGATTAGCCTCCTTGCCCCAATGAAAGTAGAGATATAGGGCTGCCCAGCTCCACGACGGCGCTTGGTATTTCACTTGTTTTTCGCCTCGTCCGTTGACAGCCTAAAGAAGACTAAGATGCATATCTTCCAGCCAGATGCCAGCTTTATAGGAGAAGTTTGTCTGGCGCTGGATTTCTCTCGCGAGACCCGCAATCGCGGCAAGTCTATCGGATTCGAATGTCAATAGCCGCATGCAGTAGTTATCAAGCAGTCTATACCACATGTTTATGGGCAAATTCGGCTGGTACTCGGGCACGAGGCTAGGACCTTTCCCAAGAAGTCCAGCTTCGGGACGGAGGAAAAATTGCTTGATGGACAGCGACTGGTCGCCGTCATTGTAATCTCGCGGCGTGAAGTCCGTTTCGACGAATTTTGCATTGTTGGCACTCAAAGACTAGTTCTGTGGGAGTGTAGTGCAGGGACCGAGGGGACAGGATGTCTTCTTGTAGAGTCCAGCCGCGAACGCTGAGAGCTGTTTCGTCGGAGGCTAGGCCGGGAATATTCACCGCCTCAGAGATGTAAACATGGCTTGCACTCCGGACGGTTTCGGCATTGAAAGACACCTTTACCGAAGCGATCTTCGCTCTTTCGTTGTCCAGGAAACTCTCATGATCACCAGTGGCGAGGTTGGATGCTGTCGTCAGAATGGCTTTAGAATAATAGTCCTGCATGCGGCTCGATTCATCCACCTAATCCTGCTGCGAATCTTGCAAAATACACAAAGAGTCGATCCAGAGGTATCGATAACCAAGTTGTCGCGTGGTGGTGATTGCATCAAGGAATGTCTTTGGGAGATCTGAGAGATTTATTCCTTGCGTTCTCCCGTGGAGGTTCGTCGTTTCAGTGACGAGCCTTGCGATGCGGCCCCAACAGTAGCTCAAAGATACCTATACCCCATTTGCGCCTTTGGTCTCGTAGACTCTGACTTTTGAGGAATCCAGCGCCGAGCCTACGTCGATGACTCGTGTTGGTAAACTTACAGCGGGGTCGTGCGGACAGGAAAAGGCGTGCTTTGTTAAACAGCTATTAATCCATTGCCTCGTCAGGTCGAAGCAGCGTTCCGAATTTGAAGTCACTTGCGCTTTTCTTCCACTAATAATGTTCGTAACCGCGGGCAGGGTATCTATCTTAGTCAGTTCACCAATTTCTTCCTCCAAACTTCATTTTTTCTCGCTCGAAACAAACCTTCATCGGCCGCAACACCAAGGATACAACTCCGCTTCGAACTTATCCCCGAAAACACAATCGTCGCACTCCCTTTATACTCCTCTTCAGGGCCATCATACCAATTCCATACATTACAAATAATAGGATCTTCCTTTTCCTCGTCCACAACCCTGCCGTATAAATTCGATTCAAGCAGTTTTGTTTGGATGAGCCGGCATAGTGCGCAGCTGTTGGTGGCTGATAGTGTTAGGTCCTTGAAGTCGGGTTGGTGGGGTGCGCCGCCTGTTGCGGGGGAGCAGTTTGCCGCCTTGAAGTCGATGGATTGGCAGGTTGTACATAGCATTTTGGGCGTTGTGAGGTTGGTGCGGGTTTTGGTTGCTTAGAGGCTTGAGTTTAGACTCAAAATTTAAGAGAATTCTATTTTAAGATTCTTGGTGCCGGGGTCGGTGTGCATAGGCTGAACAGATGTGCATGCTGACATGTGGTTCGGTTAGAAAGAGGGGGCATGTGCGTATATATCAGTCCGTGTCAGAACTTGTCAAGTGCTGAAATATACCTTGCTATGGTATTTCTGAATAAAATCATGAATACATTTTTGGAAAGTTATGTTGACGAATTTGGAACGTAGGAATAAAGCCTTAGATCATTCGCTTCATATGTCTATTCACGAAATATAGAAGCTATATAATTTTCGCAACGTTGCCTGCAAAACCTACGCCCATTCTGACTCAAATGGACAACACGTCAAAAAATAAACACAATTATTTTACAGAGCAATGCCGCAAAGTTAAAATTTTTCATCCCCTGCGTCTATTTACTCGCGATCGATCGCACTTTAATAAAATTTATAATTTGCGGAGATATATTTAAGTTTTAGAGATGGATTTAGAGATACTGGGGTACTAGGTGCCTAACACTATTTTCTTCTTCTTCTTCTTCTTCTTCTTCTTCAGTCCTCAAAGTATATCTCCGGTCCCACCTCCATTCTAATATCCACAGAAAGATGATTCAGCTCCGACTTCTTCGGCTCAATCACAAAACCCGTCCACCCACAAATCCTATCCCAAAACTTCACATTCTTCCTCACCAACCTCTCCTTCATCCCAAAAACAGCCCACATAAAACTCATGCTGAACATTCCCATCGCACACAATTTCACAGTATATGATTTCCCCGCTTCTACACTTTCAAGCAGTGTTCCGCATAAATACTGCTTTTGAGAAACATCATGAAGGTCGACCGTACGTCCTAAACCAATGCCGAAGAGTATGTTCGTCTGTGTGGGGACGTTGGGGTGTAGTGTAAAGAGATCCGTATTCGGATTAACGGTAATGGGTTTCATGGCGCGAAGACCGCATATTACCATCCCCGGCTCAGTATATTTGCCAGTATCAGGGTCGATAAGAAGAAATCCTGATTGGTAGATTTGTTTTGGTTTGACGAAGCTGTCGGGAGTATAAAGCGTAATAGGCTTTGTTGAATTCTTTAGGATGAGGTTTAGAGTGAGGATGATTGGATCCTATGGTGGTTTGGAAAGGGAGATTGTGTCGTGAGATAGTGTTGCTGTGATTGATATCACTATCCTGCTAGGTGTATCGTGCTTCACATTTTCGGGCATGGTTAGTGACAATAGCGATAGTGCGAGTATATAGAAGGAGGAGTTCAGCCTGGAAATTATTGATGGGGAGAATGAAGCATTTGCAGTGATGAATGTTGATCTACAGATAGATGAATGCATGAGATACTCAGCCACCTTCCAACTGTTGCAGATTAGGCAAACACCCATCATGAGTGTTGGGGAATTTAATGCGAACCAATAAGAAGGGGAGAAAATGAACCAGAGGTCACATGATTCGCCTCCTTCGGGGAAAAAGTGGGGAAATCAGGATATATTTGGACTAGAAGATTTTCGAGTCTTCAACGCCCGATGAAACTGTTTCTTGTACTATAATAGAAGCTAGTTCATTATAATTTGCAATTAATACTTAATAAAAGGTCAGATGTCGCGATCCGCTCTTTCGCATGAGAATTCCCAGTAATACCCCGCCGTAACACTTTAAATATTAAAATAATCAGTATTATATATATATACATATAAAAAATTCCATTCCAGAAAAATCCATAATTCTTTCATCTTTTCTTTCCCCTTTCAATACTCAATATATATCTCTCCGGCTTAACACCCTCCATATTCACTGCCACATTCATATAATCAACCTCTCCCCCTAACAACCCTACCATATCCCTATATAAAAACTTAGCTACTTTAAATAAAACACTATTTATAAATTATTTTATTAAAAAAAAAGTTTATTTTTAAGAAATTATTTATATATAGAATTAATAAAAATTTAGTTTTTAATTTTAAATATTTTAATTTATATATAAATTAGGTGTAAATTTTTTTTCTAAAGTCAAAACTTTAATTTAAGGGTACTAGCGACCTCCAAAAAAATTTATAATTTTTATATTAAGTAATCTATATATAAATATCTTATATTTTAAATTTCAAATAATTATATTAAGCTTTCGTAAAGTTATAAATACCTTAAAATCGCTATTTTTGGTGTAAAAGGTGGGCGAAATAGGGGGGCACGGACTTACTTGTTATAATTTCTAGCGGAGCCCTTCTGCGGTCAGTAAACGCTGGCTTGAGCGAAATCTAGTGCAAACTTTGCTCATCTCACTCCCTACACTGTTATCAAAACCCCATGCGGGGGAATCCCAACGCTTTCCAGACTCAAAGCCAAGTCGCGGCGAGACAGGAGCCCTGAGATTATTTTTGCAACGAAGGATACCGCTAAGTGAACTTCTTATGCCCATCGGTCTGCAGTTAAGGGGATATTAGGTAGAATTGTAATTTATTTCCTTTTTCTTTATCTTCAAGTTCAGTTGCAAGTAACTTCAACAGCCAATACCATCGATATACTCGCTTCGCCACGCTACTTGCAAAGGGGCCAAGGACGCTTCAAAATCTTGGAAATACTTGATATAAATTCAGCCGTACAAACATTCAGCCCTACACCCCAATCTCCGTCTTCTTGTATTCTTTCAGTCAACACTGCTCCAATTGCTTCCAAGACAGTGGCGCTCAAAGTTGAGGTCTTTTAGCCCTTTCAAAATCATCCACACGTGAAGCAGGACTTTGGGAACTCGAATTATCATGGAAGATGCGTTCCCAACTACGGGGCAATGAGAAGTGAGATTGAGATGTCTGAGAAGTGTCCGCCGGCTGTGCACTTGGCGAGTCTGAAGCGAAAGAAATCTTTGAACATCTGCCAATCAAGTGTATTTGCGTCCCAGAAAGACTAGAAAAGAATTCTCACTGTAGCGAGCTGATAGGGGCTATGCAGGTTTATTATTGGTGAAAGCTAAGGCTTGACAAACCTCCTTTAATAGTATTATATCAATAGCATCCGGCAGTCTCTTGATGGTACCTCCATCCCATCAGGTACCTTCCTCTACCTCGCCTCCAGCTACGACAATCTCAATTCCGGAAACACATATTGGAACATCAACGCCACAAAAGCGGAGACGGCTTCGACGTTGCAGGCACGCATGTCCTATACAGCGGCCAGAACGAATTCGGTTTAAACACTTGCAGTGTAAACATCATCAACACGTATATCGAAGCGAAGAATAAATGGATGATGAAGAGACATATTTCGGCTACGGAGGCGAATTTAACGTGGGGACCTGCGCCATAGACGGATAGGGGTGTGGATTATACGAGGTGGTGGACTTTCAATGGGATTTTGGATGGGACGGGACCGAAGGTAGATGTTGCCGGTAGTGAGATTAAGCTTACGGGGAAGAGCAAGTTTGCGCCGACGGCGAGCGTTGTTGGGGCTTCTACGACTGGAACGGGATCTTCGATGAATTTGGGTTTGAGGGTAGGTGAGGTGAGCTGGAGTTTGATTGGTCTAGGTCTCGTGCCGTTGTTGCTTTGAGAAACGAGAGATCGAAGACGACGGAGAGAAGGTATACGTTAGTAGCATTGCTCCCATTTGTCTGAAGGTTTCGATTATCGAATTAAATTCAATGGGATTTGATAAGAGCTGGCCTATTTTTGTTATTTTTTGAACCATTCCACGCTGTATGCGGTCGACTGTTTAAATCCATTCTGCGCGATGTCATTTCTGACACTTAAAGGAATTAATAATGTACCACTATGTCATTTTAGTATAAATAAATTAATGAAATCTGACTTATATTTTAATCAACTGAAGTTAATTGCACGGTCTTTAAGATGGGATTTATTTTACTGTTTTCAAGTGTTTGAAGGGATTTCGCGGGACAACATCCACTAAACACTTCAAAGAATAATCACTCCATCACTATGAGATTTTCGTACAAAGAAAGGACTAATGCAAAACCTCACTTTCTAAGTGTAGTGACTGGTTTGATAGCCTCTCGTTTGATATTTAATTAATAATTTTCAATCGTCTCCGGCGGTTCTGCTGTAGCAACTACCCCAGCACTCCAGCAGATAAATTTGTAAGACATATTTGATTGAAATAATTGTCGGGTAGAGTATAAACTCAGCAGTTTTAAACTTACACAATATAAAGTAACTATACAGGAGCCTATCCAGTCTCCAAAAAGGGCGTGTATTAATATATCAAAGGTGGAGAAAAAAAGGAGGCGAGATTTGCTGGTCTTCAGGCTTGCCCACTAACTCGGAAAACTTCAGCGTGCGCCTCACTATAACTTACTTAGACTGCATCGCAATCATTTCGGGCAACAACTTCTTCTTTTTTCGCATACTATCACCTGAAAATATTCCTTTAAAGACTATTAATATCATGTGAATCAATGCAACGCACAATAATGAGTAAAAACTTCCTAAAATTAAAGTTCAAGCGGAGTCCACTGAAATATAGCATACACGCCCCTGAAGTTTGACGTCAAGTCGCTAAGTTACAGCGGGTGAGCGGGGTAAAATTAGTGATTGTCCGCTGTGATAAACTACTAGAGTAAACGCGGTACAGTCAATGTCACGATAGTAATTAAATTGCGACAATGTATATTAAAGTCCAGAACTTTAAGAGTAGAATTCTTTTTGAGCATAGGATCGAGTGACATAATAGTCAGTGTTAGTCAGATAGTAATTCCCTTTCTGAGGTGTACGTTGGACTAGTTGCCTCGGGATACTCAGACAATATAGCCTAGATTTGGCCGTCATGTTTTCTATCAATAAAGCTATGTGAATTTTGTGAGGTACTTACATGAGAAAGACTCGCACGAGGTAAGAAATCTATTATTTCATAGAAGGAGATGCACTCACAAATAGGGAGAGAAATTTGTAATCTATGATTAATAGATTCTCACAAGTCAAAGGTTAAAACATGACGGTAGAATATGACTGTTCGAAGACACTTGGCAAGTTGCAAGCACGTTTTAAACTCAGAGCCAAAGGTGAATCGTGTAAAAGCTCACCGAGGTTCCTCTACTTTGCAGCCACATGTCATTACTCAGGAGACCCTTTCTCTAGATCAATTTCCTTCCCCGATCTCCTAACCCTGAAAACCGTATCTGTAAATCTAACTGTTTTCAAAAGCGGCATGCGATTTCCTTTCAGCCAAATCAGCAGATATAACTTAACCGCCCGCTCATCACTCAGATTAAAAAAGTCCAATTGCTCCATGAATTCCAAAGAGCGAAAAATCAATTGCGTTTGTTCCAGGTGCTGTAAATGTCTGAGCATCAAATGCAATTCGAAATAGAAGAAGTACATACCCCCTCATCAAAAGCAGCTTTTCCGATGTCGATATTCAGCACTCGAAGGTTTTTACATTCCCTGAAACAATACAAGAACATTTTAGGGGTTCCAAACGTATTTTCTCCGCGTAGGCGGCGTAGCGAGAACACTTCGACTTCTGGGTTGTCTAGATTTACGACCAGAGACGACATTTTGAAAGGGTGCACACGTCCTTCAACATGTAGCTCTTTGAGCGGCACATGCCGCCAGTATAGGTAATCCAGGAATTTCTGAACAGAACGGTCGTAATCGTAGGCAGTGATTGATTGAAGTGCTAAAGCACCATAAATCTGATACCAACCCCTAAAACTTCCAGTACAGCAGTTATAATAAGTGAAATACTTGAAGGCAGAGAAGTCAAGCATCTTCACTATGTGGTTTACTATTGGTTGTGGAAACCGAATGTTCATGCCCTTCCATAGTTTCAGGCTTTGAATCGAAAGTTTTCTATTAAGGGACATGCGTCCGTAATGTGCGCAAGTGCTTTCCTAGAAACTTGAAGGCCTTTCCCAGGGTATTTCCTCAGTCGGGGGGAGTTCCTCGTCTTGGTCTTGTTCTCTACTACCGAGTTCCCGGGTGTCATCTGACAAGGATAGACCAAGAGTCTTAAGCAATGGACACTTAATTAGGACGGATTCGAGCTCCCGCATGTAGCGTAAAAGTGGCCCGTAGATATTGTACAACTCGAGTCCCGTGAGATCCTGGAAGCCTGAAATAGGTATAAACCGTGGGGGGTCATTATTCCAATCATTGTAGAGGCAGTCATTGAAGTCCAGATGAAGATTTCTCAAGGATTGTAGGTGTGTCAATTTCTCCACCGCCGCGGGTTTGAGGAGAACATTTTCCAACCTACATAACTATGTAAGCATTGCTTGAATCATGAACCATAAAACTTTACTTCAATAGTTCTAGCTTTGCATAGCTAATAATGTCGAGAAGCAGCTGATCTATATTGGGACCATGAAGCAAATCTATTTCAAACTCTTTAATATATCTAAGGCATCTTTTCACGGTCTGGATATTTGCGGAAAGAGGTCGAAAGGAAGAAACGGGTTTTAAGCCAACCCTTGTCGCTGGAAAGCCTTTTGATGTAATCCGTACATGTCGGTAAAGAATGGGTGTCACGATGCTATTGTAGTCTCGACAGGTTAAAGAAAGATTGAACAGTGTGAGTCTTGAGGATACCTAGGAGCAGTTCTCAATAAGACATAGGCTTTTTGGGGGTCTCGTGCTTTGCGTACTTCCACAATTTGAGCAACAATATCCGGAGGCAAATGGCCACGCCAAGAAGGCACATCCACAGTATTGCTATTGAGGTACCCACAGGAATGCAGCGATAACAGTAGGCTCATCGTGATGGCCTGGGCTATTATCATTCGTGCGGAAAGGAAGGTTGAAGTAAGGTTTTATGCCTGACGGCGTCGGCTGACTCAGCAACCTCGTAATGGAATTTACTTTGAAGAATTCGGGCACTAGGGTCTGGGTAAAAGGGAGAAAAGGATTTTTTTTTGGCTATTATTAAGACATTTTTCAACTTCAGGTAAATAGGAAACAGAACTCAAGAAAGGGGAGGCAAGCCCCTCATTAGCCGCGCTACAGCTCGTTTAAAAGCCGAGGCGAATGCAACGACCAACTTCAAACAGACCAAGAAACATCTCAAACAGTCACTACCTCGCCAGCACCTCGCACGGCCAGGGCCAAGCCTACAAGAAAACCACACCATGAACCCCAAGCTCAAGATGTCTTCCTCTTCTCTACCAAAAATCCCCCCTCCGTCGGAGCCATACCGATATCTCTTAGCAAAATGCAGTTCCCGGCCGGCATCAACCGCAGATATGCCCTCATCGCGGGCACCGTCCTTACTATGCTCTGGCTCTGGGTAGCCTTCGATAGACCATATTATTTTCCGGCGAATATTCCTTGGGCGTTTCAAGTCACGCCACCGAGCGAGTCCAGCAACGATGTCTTCGATTTCCCCATCCTCAAGTCGAAAGCGATTAAAGATGTGTGTACAAAGACGGATTGGAACTCTAGCTTGATATTCACATGTGATAATAATCATGGAGGGGTTGGACATGTCCGGAACTCGATCCTGAATTGTGTCCGGTTTGCCATGTCCGCTGGCGCGAGTTTGGTGATACCGAACATTGTTCTACGAGAAATGGAGCACCATGATATAATGGAAGCAGACGAGGCAGAGTACAACGTAATGGAAATCGGCGAGGATACGCACAACATGATGGAGATCGACCTGGACAGACGCCAACCATCAAGACAAAAGCAAAAACGCCACGGCCCAGGAAGAAAAGGAATTGACTACCTCTTCGACAAAGAGCACTTCATGGCCTCCCTCTTATACTCCTGCCCACAAATGGAACTCCTCCCATCCTACGAACAATACGCCAGCCCCCGCCGACGAGCTCTCCTCCCCGAATCCCTCGTCCTCAACCACCCCACCTCAGGCCTCGAAGACCCCTCCGCCTGGCCCTCCCAACTCACCACCTGGATCAACGAGCACGTCGCCCCTCCCTCCCCC
>JAAMPI010000910.1:0-23201 GCA_013054445.1 Cudoniella acicularis | reverse complement strand
AGCACAAAAAGCCCTTCACTCCTCACTCAGCGGCCCCCTCTCCTGCGCCCACGCCCAAACCGATTCCCTCACAGGCGATATCTACAACTACAACCTCGCCCTCGGCCGCAACGCCACCTACCGCGTCTTCCGCACCTCCGCTTCTACAGGAGAAACATCCATTCTCGCTATGGTCTCCGGCCCTGGCATAAAACCAGCATACATGCACTCTTTCTTCAGAACCGCTGATTATATCGTGCTGGTAATATGGGGAAGCCACATGTCCGGGATGGGTCTCTCAATCATCACGCAGCAGAACATGGTTGACGCCCTCGCGCCCTGGGACTCGGCACAGAAAAACCGCTGGTTCGTCATCGACAACAAACCCGGTGGTCGCGGACTCGTCGCCGAATTCGAAAGTCCAGCTTCTTTCTGCTTTCATAGCGTTAATGCGTGGCAGGAGGGAAATGATATCGTTTGCGAGTTCTCGGAGTATGAAAATACGGATATTATACATGGGCTTTACTATGAGAATATGATGTCCAACGGTGCGAACGCCGAGAAATTCGCAAAGGAGAAAGGGAATAGCCACGTGCCGAATATGGTGCGGTATCGCCTTGTTGATATTCCCGGTCAAGGAGAAAAGACTTCCCTACACGGAAAAGGAGAAGCACTCCCTCTCGCAGAAAAAATAACAAGCATCCCTAAACACCAATCGGGCGACCTCCCAACCATCAACCCCTCCTTCTCCACTCGCGAAACCCGCTACATATACAGCATCATCAACCGGGGCTTCTCCTCTTTCCTCGACGGAATCTCCAAAGTAGATATGAAAACCAAGGAAGTTCTATATTGGGATAATCCGAAAGGGCACACACCCGGCGAGGCGATTTTCGTGCCGAATCCAGAAGGAGAAGCAGAGGATGATGGCGTGTTGCTAAGCGTGGTGCTGGATGGGTTTAGTGAGAGGAGTTATTTGGTGGTTATTGATGCAGTTACGATGGAGGAGGTGGGGAGGGCAGATGTTGGGTGTGTGGTGGGGTTTGGGTTTCATGGGTGTCATGTTGGGGAGTAAATGCATAGACCGGAATTTGAAAAAAAGGCGAAGGGGAATTGGTCGGGACGGGATGGCGTTGTCCTGGTTGGGCTTTCGTGGGGAATTGTTTTCGTTTTTAAATGGAGTTTTGATATCCGCTTGGTAGATGTAAATAATGTAACGCAAAGTCAATCAATAATCTTAGAATCGAAGATTCAGCCATGGAACTATAAGTGAAATATAGATTATCGGTATCCAAAATGAAAGCTCTGATCCAATATGACGCAACAATTGGATATCTCGGGTTCTTCCCCTGGAAGTCAGCATGCAGTTCTAATCCCTTCACTTTTCCATGGGGCCTGTCCGGTGCGACCTGTAAGCACTTAAGCACTTTGTGACACCAGCCACCAAATCGCTGCACGGCAATTGTAATATAGCCAACTGCACTACCGATCATCCGCGAGAATCTATTGGTCAATGGTTGGCTATATTCACTTTCAGTCCACCCTGCAAATCGGAACTTCAACTACCCCTCCCGCATCCGAAGTTTCCTTTGAGTAAAGATGACACAAGCAACGCACTTTCCTCAAATTTCCCCTCATTCAACTGCACATTCTTCTCCAAACTTCAACCCCCAATTCCAGTTCCAAAGATGCATCTCCTCACCTGCATCCTTACTTTCACTCTCCTCCTCACGACCCTTACTCACGGACACGGAATCGTCACTTCCCCTCCACCCCGCACCCCAGGCCCAGCTTCCCTCTCCCTCTGCGGCCCCGATATCACAAACCTCATAAAAAGCGACAACCAATCCGGCACCGAAATCCTCCACGTAAGTCAGCTAGCTAACCTTCCTAACTCCCTCCTCTCAAAACCCAACACCAATTCCCTGTTCTAAATATCGTGGAAAACATAGCTAATTTATAAATTCTTAAATGTCAATAGAAAGCATCAGTCGCCGACCCCCTCTACACCCCCTCCTGCAACATCTTCCTCTGCAAAGGCCTCCAGCTCTCCGACAACCTCCCTAACATCCAGAAATATAAAAGCGGAGAGGTGGTCACGATGAGGGTCTGGACCAGGATTCCGCATATTGGGTGGGCAAGCGTTGCGGTTGTGGATGCGAGAGAGGGAAATGAGAGGTATCCGAATTTGCTGGTTGGGAAGCCGTTGTTGAATTTTGAAACGGGGAGTTTGACTGGTTACGCGGTTGGTGAGGGGGTTGGTGATGATGGTGATGGAAAAGAGGTGAGCGAGTTGGAGTATAAGGGCCCTCCGGTGGATATGGAGTTTAATGTTACAATTCCGGAGGGTTTGGAGAAGAGGTGTGCGGTTGCTGGGGATTGTGTGAGTTCCTGCATCTCCTGCCCTGCCCCGAATACTGGTTGTGTTATTGAGGAGAGTGGCTAACCTGGAAGTAGGTCTTGCAATGGACGTGGTTTGGAAGAGTGGTGAAGCAGACCTACGAGTCTTGCATTGATTTCGTGGTTGTGCCTGACAAGTCCAGCGTTGAGTCAGGCGTTCAAGAGAGTGAGCACGGACAGAAGGTACTCGGTTAAGAATGGAAATGAGTAAATATCCGTTGATTCATTAGATGCAAGTATTTATTCTTTCTTCTCCAGTTTTTCCGTTTTCCTAAACCTGCTCAGAAACCTCTTCACGGCCGCCAGTGCTTTTAACCTGACGGCTCGCACATCCCATTTGTCTCCTTCATCCATAGCCACGAACCTTCTTACCAACAAGTTAAATATGAACCCGAACGACAAGGCCATGACTGTACTTGTGAGGATAATCACATTGTAAGGCATGCTAAAATCAGGAGTTGGCAGCGGCAATAATAAGGATGTTGTCCGTATTGAGACATTCCCAATTGTGATGACTGCAGGAGCAATATCAAAACCACGATTGGCATCGGGTGGATATTCTGTATATCGTAAGATAGCCTTCTCGAAGTCGTAGGTTAAAACCACTGTTGAGTTGGCTGGGATCAGGATTCGAACTTCCAGTTGAGTACCGCGTTTTCGGTCAAGGGCTGGTCGGTAATACATCTCCTTTATGATATCCTCATCAAGACCGTTGATCTTCGCTTTGAGGGTATGAAGATAGAGCTTCATGAACCATGGTAGAGATTCCATATACACAAAGTCCACGGCATTCGTGGGTGAAGGGTTGGTCAAAATGGCTTGAACACCTCCTCGTTCTTGGCCATAGCCAATAAATGAGCGTTCCGCATACAACAGTGGTTCTTCCAGGGGCGCCTTTTCGGAGATCTCCTGCTGTGGCAGCACAATTTCGAAATCCTTGTCTCCATCTATGGCAAAACATCGCATGTAGCCTGAATCGTCCTTGTGTTCGTGGGCCCCTTCGGAAGCATAGACATGACGCGTATGTGGTATATTAATGCACACTGGGTCAGCCCCATCTGTTGCTAGAGGACAAGTCCCTTTTAGGGAATGTCCAAATATTTGCGATAAACTCCATTCCTCCTCTTGGTCAGCGGCATCGAGTGGAAAGCAGGCATTGTCAGAATTGTAGGGTTTCGACGTGTCGCATTTAAGTTCTTCGTTGGGTACAGGTCGAGGGATTGGATTGTCTAGGAACTATTAGCAAGGCAAATGGCTTCAGGGCTGAGCAAATGTACCTCTGGGCCTCTTCGATCTCTGGATATCCAACACCATATCTATTGTCTGGGTGATTTGCAGTTGGCAATCATTAGAACCAGCATTGCATATTGGCCGGACATCAATGGACATGCTCTGCCATGAAGCATCGAACAACTTGTGGCCATCCAACAGACTTGATATCCCAGCTTTCCCCTTGCAAGGCAATAGCTTCAAGAAAGGGGTCAGGTTCTCGGTGCACACAACCTCTCTCGGCAGAGTTCCATGAAGCAAATGTAAATCGGAGAGCGTGGAGTTCTTATGGTCCCCTGAAGGCTGGAAGGACATAACAGGTCGAGTCGTCCGAGTCGAGTCGATGAAGTTCAATGAGGCGCAGAAAAGGCCAGACAGCGCATTCGTGAGCGTCAACCATCTTCCATCCGCCCTACAGAGGTTAGCAATGCTCTACGAAATGGTTGAAGTTCTTACTCCTCATCCGTTTCTGCCTCTACCCAAGCCCATAATTCTACGCCCGTCCCCCCTTCTCTTGCGCCTCCCCAAGGCCTGGCTCCCCAGCTCTCAGCATCCCATCTCCCCAAACTAAACCTCAAATGCAACTCTCTTGTGTTCGCATGCTGTAAAATCTGCCCCAAAGAACGAGGGAAATATCTGAAGTTCTGCTGCTCAAAGGAGGCCAAGCTCGTATTGCTCTGGAAATTGAAAGAGGCTAGCAAGAGGGAAGGGTGGAGAGGGCGAAGGAGTAGTTGCTCGTGGTAATCGGAGACAGAAGATGCTGTGCACAGCGCGGCGAGGAAGACCAGTAGAGACAGTAATTGACGCATGGCAGCCCGCGCCAAAGTGTGTTATGAGCGCATTGAGGTTTTGGAGATGGAGGATTTGTATGGGACAAAATGGAGGAGTTGGAGTCGCGAAATTTGGTTGTCAGCGTCAGCGTTAGGATCATCGCCCCGAGCCTTTCTTGCGCGGCTGAGAATTTTGTCTCGTAGCCGCGTCCACCACCACAACTTTCTTCCTCAACACCACGAAATCAACATCGCGATACACAATCTATGGCGGCAGAACAGAGGAAGCTGCTAGGTATGCTGAACACTCCTATAGCCACCCTCTCGATGCTCATCGCCACCACTCAGCCGCGGCGCATCGAGCTTTGTTCTATCAACAGCTTCAATCAATACCTTCAAACACAGCTAACACCCTCTAGAGCAGCTCATGGGCGCAGGAGCTTCTTCCCGCTCCGCCCAACTCTCCATCACCGACCCTAAAGTCTGCCGCTCCTATCTCGTTGGCACCTGTCCCCACGATCTCTTCACAAACACAAAGCAAGATCTCGGTCCCTGCCCGAAAGTACATTCCGAACCCCTCAAAACCGAATACGAAGGCGCCTCCTCGACCGAGAAGCAAAAATGGGGCTTCGAGTACGATTACATGCGCGATCTACAGAAATATATCGACGAGTGCAACCGGAGGATTGACGTTGCCCAGCGGAGGCTGGAGAAAACACCTGACGAGATTCGACAAACAAATGCATTGTTGAAGCAGATTTCTGACTTGTCGAAGAGTATTGAGACGGGATTGATGGAGATCCAGGTTCTTGGGGAGCAATCAGAAGTATCAAGGGCATACGAGGAGTTCTTTCGCATACGACAGGCGATGCAGACGAAGGGGGATAAGGAGAGAGAGTTGAAGGCGCTTTCGGATACTAGTGGGCCGAGTGGACATCAGAAATTGCAGGTTTGCGATGTGTGTGGTGCGTATTTGAGTAGGCTGGATAACGACAGGCGGCTGGCAGATCACTTTTATGGCAAGATGCATTTGGGATACGCGCAGATGAGAAAGACATACGAGGCATTTCCTAAGGAGTTGCGAGGAAGAAATAGACCGCCGATGCAAGACGATGGAGATCATAGCCCTGCTGCGAGAGGAGGTTATGATGGTGGTTACGGAGACGGTGGGTACGGAGGGCGAGGAGGCTTTGGTGGCAGAGGAGGAGGCGGGCGAGGCGGTGGGTTCAGGGGACGAGGAAGGGGATTCCGTGGAGGATGGTAATGGGAAATCAAGGCGTTTATGCATACCTCAAAATATGGAGTTCGGGTTGGGATTTATAGGAAATTGTACTTGTATCGGACAAATTCCAGACGGAACGATTTCATGGAATTGCTTGCTTGCTTGTTGCGAGCATGACTTCATTTTTTATTACCACAAACCAAAGCAGACTCCAGTCAAGTGACTCCAATTTTCTTTCCCTTTTCCATACCTGGTTCCGTCGGGCCCTTCAATAACATATCATAGCGTGATTGTACTCGGCCGTTGGAATTCCCTATTTCCATCTCCCTTTCCCATTGTCCATTTCATCCACCTCCCCAAGACCTACTCAAGCATCAAGCAAAACCTCATATTCAAACTCCTCACACCCCAAAACATATTCATCCAAAGTCGCCGGCCCACAACTCCCCGTCCCCAATCCATGATGGGCCCAGTCCAACCTAATGATCGTCTCTTCCTTCTTCCTCTTATACAACTCATACGGATGTTTACACTCATCCAAATCCTTCGTCTCATAATGCATCGCCGAGAAACTGGCTCCATCCAACTCCCCAAACCTAGCTGTCAGCTCCGCCCTACCTTTCTTCTCCCCTTTTTTATGAAAAGAAACCCAGCGCACATCAGTGCGGTTCCCGTTTTCTTGAGGGAATTCGTAGTCTGTGAAAAGTTTGTCTACGGGTAGGGAGTAATTTCCTATTTTCTGGGAGAGTTTCGAATCGCGGTAGGATTCTCCTGGCCCACGACCGAACCAGGAGACGCTTTCGATGTCGTTGGAAGAAAGCGTTAGGCCGATTCGCGCGAAGCTGTTGGGGAGCATTTGACCCCTCGGCTTGCCGTGAACTTTGATGGAGATGTAGTCATCCGTGAAGGTATACGTGAAGATGGTATCAACAGACCATTGCAGAACCGGCGGTGCGATCCTTGTGTCGACTTTTATGACCACGCCAGAGGAAGAGTAGGACCATGTTACGGAACGGACGTGGCATTTTGTCTGATGCAGACGAGAGCGTACCCAGCTTTGGCCGAAGCGCGTGGGGCGGTCGTTGTCTGTTTGGGCGCGGTAGAAGTCTAGTGTTGGGTAAGAGCTAGAAATTACCTCTCCTCCGCCGGCGCGTTTCCATGATGTGAGTGTGCCGTGGATGATGTTGAATTGCCAAGTAGTGCCTTTTGAGGTGGAGATTTCGAGGGTTTGGGGGGAGATTTGCGTGTACTTCGATCCTTTGGTGGAGGGTGTAAGGACTTTGAGTATTTGGAGGGTCGTTGCTGGTGTTAGTTGGATTTGTCCGAATGCGATCTCGTGGCCTGCTTCTGCCCAGTTGGTTGACTCTTTTAGTGTGAAGATCACTTCTAGATAACTTTCCCCCTTCGCCAGCTCGAAGAGTCCTTCGATTTTAAGCTCGACGGTTTCACCTGGTTGGACTCCTGTGAAGAATATTTAGCTGGGTCCGGATTCTCGAGGGATGATCTTACCGGATGGGATCTTCACTTCCTTCCCAGGTTTGCTGAATCCATCTCCAACAAGCCTCCATTCGCACTTCAAGTGATCGAGAGTGGTGTGATCATAGCGGCTGATTATTTTCACCTTTCTGTGGTCCCCTCCCAGGACTTGGACAGGTTCGATAGCTTTCTTGTACTCTGTCAAACCCGGAGTTGGCGTATGGTCTGAGAAGAGGAGACCATCCATCACGAAATGGCCATCATTGGGATCATCTCCAAAGTCGCCCCCGTACCCATAATATTCTTCTCCATCCGCAGTTTTCGTTCTCAGTCCCTACTCGTGATTAGTAACATTTAGTAAGGGATTAAAGATCCCAACTCACATGATTCGCCCACTCCCAAACAAACCCACCCATCAACCTCGAATACTTATAAAAAGCATCAATATACTCTTGAATCGCCCCCGGCCCATTCCCCATCGCATGCACGTACTCACACATCACCAACGGCTTCTCCCACTTCTCCTCACTCCTCGCAAAATTGATAATCTCCTCCACACTCGTATACATCCGTGAGAAAATATCCACCGTCTGCGCATTGTAATCCGCCTCGTAATGTACCAATCTTGTAGGATCATATGCGTGGATGAAGTCATACATAGCTTGGTGGTTTCGGCCGTAGAAGGATTCGTTGCCTAGAGACCAGAGGATGATAGAGGGGTGGTTTTTATCGCGGATGATGGCTTGTTTGGCGCGGTCGACGTAGGCTTCGGTCCACTCGGGGTTGTCGGATACCCATCTTGCTGGATTTCCTTGTATTTTCACTTCTTTTCCTGGAGCTGATACTCTCTTTCCTTCAAAAGATAGAGAATTTTCATCGATTTCCCCAAACCCATGACATTCAAGATCGCATTCATCCAGGATCCACAATCCGAGTTCGTCCGCGAAGTCGTACAGCCGAGTGTCGTTGATGTAATGCGAGGTTCTGATAGCGTTGATGTTGTGTCTTTTCATCAAGAGTAGATCCCGACGGAGAAATTCGTAGGGAACGGCTCGTCCGGAGTCGGGATGGTGTTCGTGTCTGTTGACCCCGCGAATTATGATCGGCTTGCCATTTACCATGAAAACGCCATTTTTCAATTCAGTATTTCGGAATCCCACTCGCTGCTCCACTGCACAATCTAGTGTGGAAAGAACGAGCTGGTACAAGTAGGGAGTTTCCGCAGTCCATTTATTTGGGTCTTTGATTGGGAGGAGAAGAGTGCCAGATGGGCTTGCTGTTATTTTGCCGGTCGTGACTTGTTTCCCTGTTGCATCGAGCAGTTGCAGCGATACCTCAGCTGCAGTATTGAGGGTTACTCGTACTGAGAGAGTAGCATCTGTGTATAACGCGCTGAGGTGTGTTTGGATTTGGAAGTCTTCAAAGTGGATTTTGGGGAAGGCAAGGAGGTTGACATCTCGAAATATGCCACTCAGCCACCATTGATCCTGAATAATTGCGTTAGCTGTTGCATGTTCACTTTGGCTGTAGGACCAAGTTTCCGCACCTGATCTTCTATGTAACTCCCGTCAGAGAACTGATAAACATGCACGGCAAGAGTATTCTTCTCCTTTTCATTTACATATTTGGTGATATCAAACTCGCTCGGATTCCTCGAGCCTTGAGAATAGCCAACCTCATTCCCATTAATCCACAAGTGGAATGCAGAATCAACACCTTCAAATCTCAGCCGGAGTTGATGGCCACGAAAGCTTTTGGGGACGATGAAAGTTCGCCGGTACTGCCCAGTCTCGCTGGTATCATAGGGTATATTAGGAGGATCAACTGGGAAAGGAAAATTGACGTTGGTGTATCTGCATATTTGTCAGTAGAATTTTAAGCTTCAGGAAGTAATTGGACCAAGACTACTCACTGGGGACCTTTTCCATAACCTTGAAGTTGCCACATTCCTGGCACCTCAATCTCTCCCCATTTTTCGGAATCGAATTGCGAATCATGAGATGCAAGAGTTGTATCGAAAGGACTTTTGTCAAGCTTAAAATCCCACGTTCCGGACAATGAATATGTTTTCGACTTGGAGACATCACGTGTCAAGGCATCCGTCACGTTGTCGTAGATGTAGAATGAGGCTCTCGGAGGGAGTGTGTTTCTGTGAAGGACTCTCTGGTTACTCCAATCGGGCAACTTGGTCGGAAATGTATGTGATGCCGATGATGTACATCCAAAATCGATTGCCAGGTTCTCAAGGTCTGGATGGTTGGCGTCAGCTGGGGTGATGGGGTGCTTGACTTGGAGGTATCCCCGAGCGCCCTCTTCATCCCGGGAAACGGTGTTTGCTTCTTCACGAAACGTTTGAGCCATTCTGGGTGTTCGGGATATTTCTTTATGGATATTCTTGTGTTCTGTACATAGGTATGGTTGAGGTGGAGTTGATGTCGTTGTCGAAGCCAAGCCAAGCGTTCAAGCAAGGGTGGCTTAAGAGTGGCTTGACATAATAAGGTTATGTCACCAATCAACCCGCTTTCCCCGTATATGTAAACGATTCCACTCACCGCAAACTTAAAAAGTTCAACTTCATCTCTCCACCTTTACCTTCAACACTTCAACTCCATTTTTCTACACAACTTCATGGTCCGATGAATGCATCTTTGCACGAATCATCGTTCGATTCGAGCTTCAAACCACAGCATTATAAGCTCTCGTGAACATCATACTTGACAAAATCTTCAAGTCTAGAAGTAGACAGATTCGGAATTTCGAAAAGAGAGAAGATCCCCACAAACGGCCCGGCACCCCAAAAACCCCAGCATGACTCGCATTGCCCCGCAATCTTCCCCGCACGGGCTTGTCAGGCAAGAGGCGTCAGCCCAAATGAGATAGTTGACGAGCCGAAATCTCGATATCTTGATCTAAACGGTTACATTTTGAATTCCGCCGCCACTGATTCCGTGGCTCAATGCCAAGACTTGTAATGGAACGTTTCGACATTGAAGTGTCGGTCCAAAAGTATATCCTCAAAATTTGCAAATTGTCGTTTCTCAGCTGATTTCTAGAATTCTCCACACCCCGGCCATCTCGAGCAAAGTGGACAATGGTGGATCGTGCCGAGGAACACGAAAACCCTGCACGTATCTGGGCTATTTTCTTGCCCTTTGCGTCAATGCATCACATGCGTCTCTTTGCCTTAGTTCCAGAAAAAAAATCAGAAGCATCGTCAGTATCCAAGTTGAAGACCCCCCTATCGTGCAGCCGGTCCAATGCAAAGTTGCGTTCCAAGCCACCATCGGGCCTTTGTCGGCTATTGGAGCCGAACTACTACAACAATATAACAGTACCAAGCGGTTCGCGCCTTGATGTGGGGAGAAAATCAGATAGCTGGCCGCAAAGTCAATCCAATACGGGGATAAGTCCGGTTTTCTGTTTAGGTTCTGTGGCTGGCAGGCTGGGGAAGAGCGGGGGTAGATGCTTGGCTTGTTGTACAAGACCAAAAACCGGTTAAAGACATATAAAGAGTAATGGATGTACTTCTTTACTTGAATGTAGCTTCAATCTCCTTTTCAAGTTTTGGATTCTTTTTGAAAACAAAACCGCAGCTTGAGGCATCATGTCCGCCCCCAAAGTCGATGTGCCTGACACCGAGCACAATGAGCAAACCAATGAAGTTTGCGAGGTTCCCACCATGGACGAGAAATTCAACGGTGGGAAGACCATTCAAGTCCAAACTGCTTCAGTTGCGCTTGCGGCAGCAATTGCACAGCAGAAACCCAAGTTATTTTCCAAGAACATGTTGAAATTGTATGCAATTATGTCGGTTGGATATTTAGTCTCGACACTCAATGGTTTTGGTACGAAAATTCCACCAGACCAACCCCGCTGCCCATTTATTAACCATTCCAAGATTCATCCCTTATGGGAAGCATCAACGCCATGACTCCCTACCAAGAAAGTTTCGGGCTCAGCGGCGCTGGATCTAGCACCGGTCTTATCTTCATTATTTACAATCTGGGACAAATCGCTGCGTTCCCATTTTGTGGATTACTGGCAGACGGATATGGCAGAAGGGTGTGCATTTTGGTTGGGTGTTTTATCGTCCTGCTTGGGACCGCAATCCAAGCGTCTGCTCATTCAAGAGGACAATTCATCGGTGGTAGATTCGTCCTCGGTCTTGGGGCGTCATTGGCCTCTGCTGCAGGGCCAGCGTATACCGTGGAGCTGGCACATCCTGCTTACAGAGGAACAATGGCTGGAATGTAGGTTTTCTAATACCCAAATGACTTCAATTTTGTTGATGTTTTCAAGGTACAACAATTTCTGGTGGCTGGGAAATATCCTTGCTGGTTGGACCACATACGGGTCAAACAAGTAGCTCAACCTCATACCCATCTACCGTATCATAACTAATGAATATCAGGAACCTCACGAGTTCGTGGGCTTGGCGCATCCCGACTATTGTGCAGGCTGGCATGCCAGCGATTGTCATGATTCTCATTTTGTTCTTCCCCGAGTCACCTCGATGGCTCATTGCACATGATCGCCGAGAAGAGGCCCTTGCAGTATTCGCGAAGTATCATGGAGACGGCGATGAGAACTCCCCAATCGTGAAGCTCGAGTATCACGAGGTTATCGAGCAGCTGCATCAAACCCGGAATGAGAACCAGTGGTGGGACTTCCGCGAGCTTGCCAATACTAGGGGAGCTCGATATCGATTGTACATGGTCATCGGCATGTCTTTCTTCGGTCAATGGTCTGGTAACAATGTCGTTTCGTATTTCATGGTAAGTCAAAAGCCATCCCCCTCATTTCACACGAACCATAATCTTGACATCTCTGTAGCCTGAAATGATCGAAAACGCCGGCATCACAGACAAGAATAAGCAACTCCTCATCAACGCCATCAACCCCATTTTCTCAATGATGGGAGCAATTTACGGCGCAACTCTCCTCGACAAACTTGGACGTCGAGCCATGATGCTTGCTGGTCTTACCGGAGCACTGGCTGCCTACATTTTGCTCACAGCGTTCACAGCCGCATCAGAAACCCATGCCTCACTCTCATATGGCGTGATCGTTTCTATCTACCTCTTCGGCATCATTTTCGCCTGGGGATTCACACCTCTGCAAACTCTATATGCAGTAGAGTGTCTCGAAAACCGAATGCGTGCCAAGGGGTCCGGTCTCAATTTCCTCTTCCTGAATGTCGCTATGGTGGTCAATACGTACGGCATTAGTGTTGGTATTGCGAAGATTGGATGGAAGTTATATATTGTTTATATTGTTTGGATCTGCATCGAGATTGCGACAATATATTTCTTTTTTGTCGAGACGGGTGGCAAGACGTTGGAGGAGATGCAGGATATTTTTAATGCTGATAATCCGAGGAAGGAGAGTGTCAAGAAGACGAAAGTTGAGATTGATGAGAGTGGCCAAGTGGTTCATATTGATGATGCTTGAGGCATGAGAAAACGAATTTTATTGGGAGGCGTGATGTTCACGGCTTCCACGTTATCTCTCAAAGTCTTCATAATTCATGTCTGTGCGAATATAGAGCATGAGAAATTGATAATCGATCAATGACACAGAGCAAATTTTCATTCGAGGTACACGCCGCGAAATTCCTCTGCTAGCATCCAAAGGTTCAGGATAACTCGAATCCTTAATTTCGAATCACAAGCCAGCGTTCCAATTGCCATTCCAACCAAACTGAAGATTATCTGTTCCGAGAAAATCATCATAATTGATTGGGAAGTTGGGGTCTAGGTATGCGCCGAAGATGTTGTCTATGTCGTCAAATCGTGTTTGAATGTCGAACTGGCTCGTCTCAAACTGATCTGGCATCGTTGGCTGTTGGAAATTGGCTTGAATTTGAGCGGATTGCGCATGGCTGCTCTGCCCATCAGAATGAGCAAGTGTAGCATTCGGATTATTGTTTATATTTAGGATGTTTCCATCTCGGCGTGTGTCGTTGGTGGGGCTTCTTGGCGAAGGTGGTCCATTTTCCGCATGGATATTGCCCAGACTCTGCCGTCTTGAGTTTACATGAAGATCTAATGGATTCGAAATCTTATCCACTTCAATCAGAACTCGGTGTGCCAAACCCGCCATAATTTCGGCGGACCACCACGTTTGCTTCAAAACCTCAAGCGTTTCGCAGCATGCCCGAAATTCGATTTTGGCCTGTTCTTGCTGGTGGTTCAATCGGCTTTGCCGCATTTTTTTGTAAGCAACCGAGAGAGCAAGCGATACGCCATAAGGAATTAATGGAAGAGGGAAGATGTCGGGTGTTGGTTTGCCGCTCATGAGTGTTGTGACGTGAATAGCGGAGAGACTTTGGCGGACGAAAGATGCTGTTGCAGGAGTTGAGTCTTTAGTGGACTTTGATCTCGACGAGAGTATAGCCACAACCAAGTAGAACACATGTAATGTAGCTAGAAGATATGTTAGCTAATTCATTCCGCGGTGTGGAGAGAGCTCACTAAGTGCAGATAAGTTGAGTGACCAGGCGTCATATTGATCTACGATCTCCTCAAAACCCGGAAAATCCTCCTCCCAACCAGTTACTGATGGTAATGCTGACGGACGATAAAGAGCAATAACTTGGCTTAACATTCTTGCCAGCTTAAGCCAAACCTCGAATGGTTTGTCGTTCGGTGATTTTGATGTGAAGTTTTGGATTCCAAGGTCGCTGTCACTGATCATAACAGGCCTCCCGTTAATAGCTGCATTTAGTTTGTCCAAGCCCCACAAACACCAAAATAGTTTCTTGTGAGATTCACCACCACGGGAATTAGTTGCCCTGCCGAGGTGAAGTCCGATAGTTTGAGCGTGGTGAATCGCTTGCGAAAGATGCAAGGACGCTTCTTCTGCTCCATCTGGTCCCTCAATGTGCAAAGACATAAGCGTCAAGATGCGAATAGTTGTTATCTTGTCACATGAAAAACCGCTCTGAACGGCTTTAAACAGCGAGGTATAGATCGTTTTGGAAAAATCTCGAGGCTTGAGGACCGGCATTCCTGGACGAAGACACAAGTGCGGCTTAGATCGAGTGTCTTTTGCGGCCACAAGGCAAACCGCTTGGACCAAACACTCTGAGATATCTGAACTGCGCAGTCCCTCACGGAATTCATTCTCATCGATTAGCGGAAGTAGTGGATGAATTCTGGAGAAGTATATGGCAATGAGTGCAGCTTGGTCGGAGACCGCGAGTACATTTAGGCTGGTTGAATTAGAAGGATTGTGCGTACCGACGTCGACAAGAGGAGTCTCTATGTTCGTTGACGTGATGAGAGAATCCTGGGCAAGGTTGGGAGTCGATTCTTTGTCCCGAAATACAGCATCCCAGTCGCCCTTTTCGAGCCAGACACCAACCCCATCTCGCAAGGGTGCTGGCTGATTGTTGACCATTGGACCATCTAGGAAGACTGCCTCGGGGTTGAGGTCTCCAACAAAGCGTTTTGGGATATTAAATCTTGGAGTATCCTGTGTTTTGGGTGATGAATTGGTGGCTTGAGGAGGGAGAAGAGATGGACTTGTGAGTGCGGTGACTTGGGCGGCATGCGAATTGGCGCTTTCAAAGGACGGTCCCTGGGATGCTCGAGTGAGCTGTGAGGAGCTGTTACTAGGAGAACAGACACGACCATATTCCTGAGCTTGCGCAGACGGTGGTTTCGCTGAGACACGGCCATGGACATTGGTATTAGATTGATCCAAGAGATCATCCACACCAACATGGATGCAACGTTTCTAGATCGTCAGCATCTCTGAGTGAAAGCTTTAAGCTCCCCCTGTCCGCCCCTTAGGCTTACGTTGCTGAACAGCTGACCTGCGTACCTTTCTTCTCCTGCATGTTTCACAGGCCTTGTTGAATCTCTTGCGTTTGGCAGAGTCGCCCGCCTGTTGTGGCACAAAGGTGATCTCCATGGCTCATCTTAGTCCAGATAATGTTATTTTGAGATGCAACGAGTCATTGCCCATGTGGTTTGGTTGCTGGAGCGAGCGCGCAATGTGCAGAGCAGGGGTGTTGTGAAGTTTTAGGTTATATTTTTAGGGCACCATGGAGCTGGTGGGGTTGGCGTGGTAGGAGTGATCCGTGCTGTGGGAATAGCAGAAGCTGCCCCTCATTTGTCCCTCTTTCGCAAAATACTATCTAGGTACCCCCGTTGTGACTCGATTTTGAAAATTTATTTGCTTTGTGCTCGCACTTTGTTTAAAGATCGACCGATTTTTATTCAAAACTAATTTAAAGTGGAAAAGAAAAAATCTTGAAATACTTTCATTTTACACTTAATTCAAACGCCTCCAGGAGTGAAAACCACCCAAGAGCAAGTCAGAGGCTATGCAATTATTTAAAAGCATATTTACCCAACGTTCACGGGGTGTAAAAGTCATAGGTCTTGGCAGTGCAATTTAATTGTTTCTATAAACGTACTGCTCATTGTATTTAACTAGGGAACTCCCTTCCAAGTCTCTTGACTCTCGAGGCTCTTTATATTAGGAGATTAAACTACACATTATAACGCATTTAAGAACATAAATGAGTTAAGGCAAAAACCAACCTCCCTTCTCCCATTTCCCGGGAACATATAAGCAATCTTGTTTTAATTTCGAAACCTTAACTCCTTAAAGTATGAGATCCAACCTTCAGAAATCAATAGGTTTCAAAACCAAGTCATCGAAACTACATTTACCGCCGGGTCAGCCTATGCGCTTCGTTCGACAATCTCTAGACCTTAAGAAGTTTGCATCGACGAAGGGAAATACATACCCGTTTTAGATGTGATCAAATCTGTTTTCTTCAGATAAGCTAGTAGAAAGTGCAATGATCGGTACCCTACGCTCGGGCTTTTGCGGGTCTAGGTTCTTCAATTCTTTCCAATACGCGTATCATCCTTGTTGATAGGACACCATCGACCAAAGGCATCTACTACACATTAATATATGTTTACAGATGCCCATTTAACTGAGGACTATGCAGAATGGGAAAACTAACCTTCAAGTCCATGAGAATAACATCAACTTTTGATGGATTAGACAAAAATTGACATAGCATTCTTGTCCATCACGAGTAAAATCTACCTAATGTCCCCACTCTGCGAGCCTGTCATGCAAGGTTCTTAATATGATGGAGTCATCGTCGGCTGCAAGTACGTTGAGGTTAATCGAAAAAGATTGATCGTCATTGCCAATATCTGAAGGCATAGAAGTAACCTCGTACTTCTCGATATGCAGACTGAGTCTGTGATCATATACCCCTGTTGGCCTCAGGCTGAGGCCCTTTTCAAAAGATTGGATGCTCGAATTTGGTGATAAGGATCCTTTGGTCTAGGCTGGTTCAAGCCTCACCTTCGTCTCATTTGGGGTTTGCTTCGGAGGATTGACGAATGGCGAAAAGCTTGGAGACGCAATACCCCCAGAGGTGCTAAGAGATGGTAGGATATCACGAAGCTTCCTTGGTTTTGCGGTGTCAGGTGCTAATGCATGTTCGAAGGGTCGTTCGACAATGAAAATTGTGCCTTTTCCTAGCTCAATCTTCACTTGGATTTGCCCTTTCAGGTTCTGTACATATCTAGCGATGCTCCAATATCGACACTATTTCCATTACCAGTCTCGTTAAGACTCGAAAGGGGTTCTTGTTCTGAGAGTGGCCAATTATCGTCATCTTGAGCTTGCTGGAATTCGTTGAATGTGTCCTAAAAACGGTGTCAGTGAGCATCATAGTTGGAGAAGGGGGTCGACATGCGTTAAGCTCCTCGTCTGTCATGCCAGATCCATTATCCTGAACTTGAACCTCTACGACTAAAGACCCTTCCTTCGACTTAACGACATTGATGTCCAGTTTGACGTTGGTGGATTGTTTGAAAGCGTTACTTGTGAAATACACAATGACTTGTTTGAAACAATCGCCATTTCCCTTGATTTTGGCTGGCAGCTTGTCGTCGGTGGATATGATCAAGTCGAGTGACTTGCGCTTTGCTTCTTTTTGCAATGCTTGCAGGACTCTCAATGCTACGAAACATCAGTACAACAACGTTCTTAGTGATGGTTGACTTACCCACCTAATAGCTTAAGATTGAAGGCCTCATCGATTAAATGAATTAGCACATCCTCCGTTTAGGTAAGTTTCAGTAGATTATCAATTGAACCCAACATGGAACTCTACGCCTTTTGTGCTTTGACTACAATCTCGCGAGTCATCTCGTCGAACTTATCCCCTAAAGCCATTTCGAGGCAATTGGCGATCTCGATGAAGGGAGTTTGGACTATATTTGGAGTCAATTATGCTAGAAGAAATTGTAAATTACCCGGATTCGAAGTAGATTTATTACAGGAATAGAAGAACTTGTTTCCTTACCTTCGCGGGAAACGGTCCGGATCATCGATAGTTGGTTGGTTTGGTTCGCTGACCCCTTTTGTCTCCAAATCTCAGAAAATCAGCTATACATCAGACCCAAAATCCATGCCATATCCACTATCGTAATGGAGTCCCGGTTAGCATTCGCCTCATAAACTTTGTTAGCAAGGAATTAGCCTACTCTGATCCTCCGTCTCGTGCCACCAACAGTTTCAACCCACTGCCGAAAGCTGGTCCGAGGTTCAAGAGTGTTATCCTCTGCTACTGATTTCATATCATTCGGATTTCTAGAACACAACGTTAAAGTCAGCTTATTTGTACTCAACCATTTGTGTAACCAAGGGCATGTAATTCATGCACATACCCTGCCCACTTTACATGTTTCACTTGGCTTTTCTGAAGAAAGTGAGAAACTCATTTTCATCCCCACCGTTCAACGGGATTAGCAGTAGTCCACCAAGGGCGAGTCCCGGAGGGTAACTGAGTCCTGGAAAGTCCGCCTTGATATTCTGAGAGCAACGGATATTGGTGAATCTGTAGGATTGTAAATAAGAAACTATTGCCACAGTCTCTTGGTAGGGGTTCAACTTCCCAATAGCGCGTGCTTTGTCGTCAATGCTGAGTAACCCAAAGTCGGCGTCGAGCAATTTCGGCGAGTCGGCCGACGAACTACTGACAATCCCCGTAGGGTTTTGAGTGGACGGACCCGCCATAGGCAGCCTTCGAGCCTCCATGCGCTGCATCATGAGAAATTTTTGAATATTAAATGTAGCATAATCGCCCTGTTTAGAGCCCGTAGCCAGCAATTGTAGAATCCAGCCAATCTGAGGAGGATGGGATGAATGAAAGCTTCAAGGGCGGTGGCTTAACTGTTAAGCCAACCCATTCAGAAAATTATGTCATGAAAAAGAAGGTCAAATGCAATCCTTTTAAAAGACCAAAGTTAGAATGAACTAAATCAAGAAAAAACTTACAATGGCACGACAAATTTCTCGAATTGGAAGTGATACTCGGATTCCAAAATCCCCATATCTGTGACAGGCTATGAGACCCCAGAGTTCCGAGTCAATAACAATGGAGAGTGAAAAAGAAGATCTAACATCCATGTTGCCGAGATACTTCAAATGAACAGGAGAAGTTGCTCTTAGGTATGCATGTGTGAGGTCTAATGGTTGCTTGAAATCTTTTTTATCTCTCCATACCTAAAATAGATATTAGCAGTCAGTCATATTATGAATTGACAGTTTTGTAATGGATAAAATCTGTCATTTGAGAAAGAGTTTCGGGAAATATACTCACCAAACGGGCGGTCTTTGCGCCACGATCATAAAGCAGTCGAATGCGATTGATGATGTACAAAGCTCGAGCTTGCTTGGGAATGTCGGAAGCTGGAAACTGCATGCCTTACAAGGAGTCAGTATTCCCATTTTCTGAACAACTCATCTTGAACTTATCTCGATATATATCGGTACTGGCTTAATTGTTGAGAAGCTCGGCTTCTACGCACCCATTATTTTGAGAATCAAACTGGTAAAACATGGCTCGATGGAAACCAGTCAATTCGGAAATAATCCCCACAGCAGCCTCGTAGATAATTTGGATGGATTTGCAATTCGCAATTTGATTTTGAGCTTGGGACAGCGCATCAAAAATATCAAGGGACGAAAACTCTTTGTTCTGCCTTTGACATGCAATCTGGAGTACTGGAAGAGGCTTGCTTGCACCCGTAGTACTTTTCTCAAGATCTTCCGGCAAGACCTCGAAGCCCATCATGGGAGCCGGTGATATTGGTAATGACTTGGCTGCCCTTATATCCTTGAGAAAAAAGGTATCCGAAAACTCTTCAAACTTGCATATGGCGAGATTTTCTGGGCTTGGAGCCAAGTGGATAGCACACCAGAGTCGTATCTCAGGCTCGAATGGAAATGTGAGTGTCATCTGAAAAATGTCTAGCCGGGTCTCTGGGCCATATCCGAGAATTTTGTGGGTGTTCTCGCTGGCAATCCTGACCTGAAGATCACCACGGTCATTATATTTTAACCCTAACAAGGAATCGAAACTTTGGATGGTTCCAGGTATGTGAATAGGCTCATCTTCACATCGACGACGAGGGGGCCTTTCTTTGTCTGCGATTCCGCCGGTAAATACCCTGGGAGGCCCCGTCTTGGTGGAAATTAACTGAGATCTCTCAGATATTTTGCGTTGTTCGTTACTTCTGTCCCCGCGAGCTGGTGATATTTCATTGTCATTTTGAAGGTGGAGGGTTCGCTTGGTCAAGCATAAACTCCCCGTCCAGTGTCTGGAAAGCGGTGTTAGCTGATAGTCTTCTTTCCAACTCGAACTCACAAATTCGTCATGTTTCACTACTGGGCCAAGCCCAATCATGTCCATGTGACCCCATCGCTTTCGAATACGAAATACTCTCCCGCTCGTGAGATCCTTTGCGGGCAAAAATGAGGAGGGCTTCGAGTTGTTTATCTCATCAGACAGCCGATGGTTGCTTTTGCATTTCAGAAGCCGTCGCATTATAATTGCCTGAGTATTGAGACATGTTTAAATCGGGGAAAGTGGTTTCAATAGAGGATTCGTGAAGTTAAAAGGTCCTCGACCTTCGAGAGGGGTCTGAAGATCGGCAGGGAAGAGAAGGACAAAAGGGGAAAACGAAAGACAGGATCTACAATAAGCTTGTCAAAAGGATGTTTTAGATATTTGAGCAAGCTTACAATCTTCACAAAACTTCCTCAGTTCACTCTGGTGCCACGTAAACTCTTGATGCTACTACCTATGAGACCTCATGGAGTGAAAATCTGTGCGCCTGCTGACAACCAACTTATCACAGTGTTGTAATTTGGCGCCGCTGTCATCATCGGAGGGTGATGAGTCGACTTTGTGGATCTAACCTTAATTTAACCTTACGCAGCGGTCGCGGAACGTGCCTTCGTTCAAATTTCATCTGGTTCGGTTGCAAATCAAAAAACAGGAGTAAGATCGAGGAGTTTAGCAGCGGAGGGTAATACTTCCCCCTCCCCGGTTCAGTTGTCATTTCGCTCTCTCACCGCCTTCATATTCATTTTGAAGCTATTCAGAGATTTCATTATTCATTACTTTGTAGGCCCGCCATGCGCATCAATCACAGCCTGACAGCGGTTCCACCAACTATCGTACAAAGTAACAATATAGTCCTCCGGCACAGCGTTCCAAGCCTCTATAATTATCACCCGTAGCTGCGCAAATGAGATACTTGACGGGTTGTACCGTGCTCCCAATAATGGTCCTGAATCTAGTCTTTATCCAATTCCACACATTTTCTATTAGGTTTAGATCTACAGACCAGGGTGGGAAGATACACGTTTGAATATGCCGTCAGAGGAGGTTTATTCAGGTTTCGCACGAACGGTGAGGGCCTGCATTATCTTACATGAAAATATAGTGGCCATCGTCATGCTCTTCGAAGAAGGTCTGAATACAGCTAAGGATAAAAGCATCGTACTTCGTAGAATCGATCGTACCTTCCCACTTTTCCCAGAAGCGTGCGGGCCCTTTTCGTCCATCAATAATCGTGTCGTAGAACATCCAGGCAGGCTGCTTCCCGTACTTGTGTTGTGAATTCTCCAAGCGGTCACTTTCATCTGCCCTACCGTTACGAATGAGGTTATGTGTGCCCCGCATATCGCCCACACTTCGTCCGAGAACATTTGTCTATATAGCCTCGCTCTCGTCCAAGTTAAGCCTTGTTGCGCAAATGCAACACGTAGTCTCATAACCGTAGGATCATCCAAATAGCCTTTTTTATATGTAGTACGCCGTACATATCCCAGAAGCTTGAATGCCGTACTCATAGCCTTTTTACTAAAATCAACGCCAAGATCAAGGCGATCTGGCACACGGCGCCAGGGTATGTGTTTGTGCGAAGGCGATGCCTGAAGCCATTTCTCAACTCGCTCTCTTTGTGGGGTACGAAGTTTAACTTTGCCTTCATGGCATTGAGCTTTTTGAGGGGTTGGGCGGTGGCGTGCAGCATACCAGATCTACCTTTCTGCCACATCGAGCTTTTCGCGTATAAGGGCATGAGGAAGGTCAAAAAGAAGAGCAGTTTGGATTTGAATTCGATCGTCACGTGTCGTCTCAGTAGACTTTCGAGGGGGTGAGATATAAGGCTTTCCGGACGAGGCCCATTTCGGGAGTCCTATGAAGCTGTAGAGGAGGTATCGTCAGCTTCAACTTCGGGGACAGATGTTTGAGGAATAGAGGGATTAGATGGAGGGGCATGGAAGGGTGGAGGGCCCGGAGGGATCGATCCAAGGTCGACAAAAGCGTGGCAGTCTATCGAGTCTACCTACGAGGACTGTGGTTGGCGTGAAGGACTTTAGGAGTCCCTCCTAATCGAATTGAGGGGTAGGTGGTGTTCGCATATTGTGTTGTAAAAGTGTGAATAGCTTCAGCTGAGCAGCTAGGAGCATGGTGGCTGCGATTCTGCCGGTTTATGTGAGGCCTGGTGCTGAGAAGTGGGGTGCTGAAGCAGTATCGCAATAGTGGCAATAAAGTGGCAAAATAACAACTGAACCGGGGGGGGGGGATAGTAGAATAGAAATTTTTAGCAAAGACAAATTGGGTTAAGAAAATTCGGGCCGAAACTCGGAATCCGGTGGCTCTCGAGACTGGCTGTCAGGATGAAGCCACATGCAGCGTCATAAACCTCTGTCCACTTTGGAGCCACCTAGACGTAGAGCATATCTCGCACAGGCGCAAACTTCAGCTGTGTAAGTAGCACAGACACGCCAAGTCTTAAAGCGATCGTCGATTAACGAGTATTTCGAATAAGAAATACATTAAGTACTTGGACTTTTGGATTACAATCTAAGCGTTCTAGAGGTGAGATTAATACAATGAATGATACTAAGGGCATAAGGTTTACTTTACACTAAGAAAATCTTTTATAGAACGAATAATGATTTCCTTATATAATTTAAAAAGACCATATTATATAGTTAACTTAATTATTATTTAAATATATTAGCTAGACCTAGTTAATCTAAATAATATAACTAAGTATTTATAATATTTATAATAGTAATCTATAAGTTAAGAATTTTTATATTTTTTTATATTAAATGACTTATATATAAATAGCTTACACTTTAAATTTTAGATAATTATATTAAGTTTTAATAGAATTATAAATACTTAAAAATAGCTATTTTTGGTATAAAAGGGGGGCTAAATAGGGGTGAGCCAAAAGGGGGGGTTGGGAACTTATTAGCTAAGTTTATAACTTATTAAAAAATATATTCTACATCGTTATAAAGGCTAGTAAATAATTAAATAATAAGTCATAATATTAATACTTAAGAAAAAGAAGTCTAAAGACTAGATGACTCGTGATAGGACGATTGAGGGGAGAGGTAGAGGGAGTACTTGTCAGAGACCTGGTTTAATACACAGTCCTGTGACTAAGGAGACTTGTCTGACAGTGTGGCACTATTGCGACAGAGGCTCTGACACGGCTCCTAACCCCTTATCACGTGTTCTAGTCCGTGCCAGCACTCACCTCCTGTATATAACCCCTTAGGGGATACCTCTTCCTTCTTCTCTCCTTAGCTTAGCTCCTTCATAAATATAGCACCTTCTTGCAAATACGTCCCACGTGACGTCAAGGCCCTCGTGCCTTTGCAGAGCTGTRACAAAGGCAAGGGAGCGTAGGAGCCTTAAGCTAAAGATCAGCGACCGTAGGAAGCGG
>JAAMPI010000091.1:0-69012 GCA_013054445.1 Cudoniella acicularis | reverse complement strand
AAACGATGATTAAACTTGCAAAATTACGAGCATTCAACGACCCGAGCTTGTGCAATACCCTTCTGGCAGGGACTTTTGCAATAGTTCTGGAACCAAAAATTCAAAGAGTCGGGAGAGTCTTCCTTCCGTACTACAAAATACACTCGATTTTCGTCTCACTCCCCTTGAGATGAATACAAATTATGAATCTGTATCTCAAATTTGCGAATCTGGATACATCAAGGCGTTAAGCCTCATTACAATATGATTGGTGCTGAGAAGAGAAATAATCTCCGAATGAGAGTGGAGGTGATTCAAGCACCGATTTGGAGACTTACTATGCCAAGTCCTCAAGCTTTGGATTTAGGTGATGCATGGCAGTTGTAGACCGTCGAAACATAGCTTCTACATCTTGGCCCTCTTGTTCGAGCTCTGCGGAAGCCTAGTATGGTGCAGAAAGTCAGACTTAACTACTGACTCCACTTATACACAAATTTTCAGAAGCCCCAGATACGATGATTGGTCACTTGGACAAAATCACAACGCAACGAACGAACAATATCCGGAATTGACAACAATCAGCGACAAGATGCAAAATTGGCCTGTGAAGTTGGAACAAAAACTCTTCATGACACGATAAGCACACTTGAGCATACACGGTTTCAACTGTAAACCTGCGAAGACCCAGACTTCTCGGTCAGAACATGATAGAATTCCGCAACCCTGTATTAGTAAGACAACAAGTATCATCTAATTTCTTCCGCAATATACCCATTCACACGACAATTTACGTGGAAGAGAGGCACCTCAACGGGCGACTTTGACCTCCACTTTGATTCTGTAAAAACTTCAGTTCAAGTCCAACACAACAACGAGATTGCATTGCTCACCTGCTCAGCCCTTCCCTTCTTTTATCACACTCCATCAACGAACCTCAACATTCCTCTAACGCTATTTCATAGCAAATCAAGATACAGTGGCTAAGTCCTCACCGCTCCGCAGTTTGCGCCAAGCTTCTGCCCGAACCTTTAGGAGATTACTGCCCGTTGGCATTGTGCAGTAAAACTCCAAATCACCGTCTGAGACAACGAAGGCTCCAGTAGGACATAAGCTACGAGGGACTGGTTCAGGATATTGGGGTTAGCGTTTATAGTGACGAAGTTCAAGAGCGATGGTTTTATGATTAAAGCTGTTGTTGATGAAATGTGATGAAGAGGAAAGAAAGAGACAGGGCGAGGACACCCATTTTATCTTCCGTCATTGGGACTTCGTTGAGGGAAGGTACGTCCTCGTGGAAAGAGCTTTCCGCACTATTGCGGCGTGTGATTGGGCACTCGGTAACCCTTTCCTCGCTTAGCGCAAAAAGGGGAAGGAGCGGGGCACACAGCGCAAATCATGGCAAAGCTCTCCACCTACTAATTTCTTTCGCGAGTTGCCTAGGGTGTGATATTTTGGCTAAGTTTTGGGTCAATCGATGTAGAATCTTGTATAATACATGGTCTCAAGTTTTGCAACTAGAAAATAAAGCAAGTAGTTCAAGTAGATCATCAAGTAGATTAAACAGACTTAGTAACATACTTTAGATTCTTCATAGCGAGAGAAATATGCAATATTTTCAGATTCAACCCACCCAGCCTGGACACCTTCAAAAACCGAAGTCCGCCATCACTATGTGAGTCCGCCCAAATGCCCGACGCCGTCCAATGCAACTCCTTGCCAAATCGATTCCGTTCCATTTCCCAATCTTCGTACATGTAATAGCAATCCGCATAGCAATATGAATCCTGGAGACCAACGGGTGCGTCCGTCCATTTTATTTGCCCAATCCTAAAGCACCTCCAGAATTTGGAGCGCCGCCATTAGCTTGTTCTCTTGCATATACGCCCGCAAAATCCAGTTGACCCAACATTCCATTCACGGAATCAATCTCCTTGCTCAAATCTTGCAAATTACTCTGCAATGCAGCCGCCTCGTCGAACTTCCTCCTTTTATTCGCATCAGCGATCATCTCGCCTACAAAGAATTTTTGCTCCTCGAGTACTATCAACCGCTCTTTGAGATCTTTCTCCTCAGCTTCCATTGCAGATACAGCACTGCTGGAACTAATTTGCGAAGAGTTGTCGATATCATTGTAACGTATTGCGGCAAGAGCATTCCGACCATTGGTGGGCAGGCCGTTCGAGCCGTGCGGTGATGCATGTTTGAGTAGCTTGGGAAGAGCTTTGAGTGGGAGCATATGAAGATTCAGAAAATTAGCGCTCTGTTGGTAGATGTTTTTTTGGAGCTTGAGCTGTGCTGGACTAGTGCTTGGGAGATCCCGAATTCTTTTGGCAGCCAAGTCATATTTGCCAAAACTATCAATGAGACGTTTTCGAACTTTAGATGCTTCTGCAAGTTGAATTTGCGACGGAGGTTTATCAGGGTCCTGGAGAGCCAGAAGAAGACGTTGAAAATTTGGGAGAAGCAGCCGAATGCCCTTTTCAAACTGAACCAGATTTTCGTAGGCACGTTGGTCCGGAGGTTTATGTGATACTTCTGCTGCAAAATCCTTTTTACTGAAAACCGTCGTTTTACAATCTCGGCACATTCGAACGTCGAGATTCAAGTCACCCATGGCTTTCTCTGACAGGACGTCAGCTACTGTACTCTGTCAATGGGTGACTGAAGAAATATTGATGGGGTTCAACTTACTCGGCGTTACGTTTAGGCCAATCTCAGACGAGCAGCCCGTGCGTGGATCAGCACAGACAACTCGTCCACACAAACGGCAGTGATGCCGTCGAAAAGACCATGACCCGAATTCTTGTTGACAAAAAGGACATTTCAATACTTTCGCGTCCTCCTCCCAGGTTACGACTGATTGTTCGAGAATTTTGCGTTGGTTCTTCTGCCCTGCCAAGGAGAGAATCCCACCAGTGCCGTTTAAAGTCTCTTCTGGTGGATTGGCCAGTAATTGGGTGAGCTTTGTAAGGCGCTTTTCCAGCCGTGATACTTCGAGATATGCCTTATCCACGGTCTTCCTTCTCATAGCCTGGAAATCGGTTGTATGGTCCCGTACCAAGCCATTGTGGTCATTATATCCCTCCCTTGACTTGAAACAAGTCTCACAACATCGACACCAGAATCCTCGGACGGGCTCATGTTGCGCAGATCGTGAAAGTTTCATTTGGTACATGGTATGATCTTCGCAAAAGAGGCGCCCGCACTTCCTACAATTCACACTCCCATTGACCGACCCGAGTCTCTTTCCACATGCTGGCTCTGTACAGAGATCATTATATCCTGACCTCTGCCAATGCGCCCGAGTCACTACTTCATCAGGATCCGGCCTGTGTATTTCTGGAGTCGAAATTCGATTGCCTGGAAGAGTGTTCGGGACGGTAGTTGGAGCAGGTGGGGGTTCGTTCGATTCAAATACATCCAGTCCTTTCAGCTTTTGATTTATGACTGCCAATGGTTGGAACTTCTTGGCTTTTACCACCTGTTTATTGAACCAATTCTTGACCTCGTCTTGTTCAACCTCTGGCAGTTCCTGGTGATCATCGTCTAGATGTCTAACAAATATCAGCGCCGTGTTCGTGATTTTGGGATAATAGATTACCTGTTAAGTTGCAACAATGTCATCTAGAAAAGTCAATAAGGCTCAACAAGGCTGCCTAGGGGTACGAACCATTTCTTCAGTGCAAATTGGGCACACAAGCTTGGTGTTTGCTGCCGTAACCGTGGATGGCCCGCCATTTTCTAAAGAAGCTCTCGAGATCAAGTCCTGACCGATGTCTGGGAGAGGTGAGGTCGCAAGGGGAGAAATGGCCGATTCTCGCGAGCTGAGAGAGAGTGTACTTGCGGACGGAGAGATCACATCTGATACCCTTCTTTGATGCGCCGGAGGGGCGGGAGGGGCTAAAGATTTCCCACTTCCCAAAATCCTCCCGCCTCCCAGCTTGCGGCCAGACATGGCAGAAGTATAATCAGCTGGGTGACCTCAGAGCCTCGCCAGCTCGAGGTGTTCGTCCAGCCCCGAGTTTGAGGTTTCGTGAACGAGCTTTGGACCTACGCCTCATTAAGCGAGGCCCAGTGCTAAGCCAAGGTCCCACTATCAGTCCCACTAAATTCCTTATCGCCTTACAAGGATCTCCGGAAAATAATATCACCAGCAGCTTCACAACTCACAACATGGGTGAACAAGAGTTTCCAGAGGTTCAAGGAGGTGGTTCGCTGATACTGGCATGGCAGATTCGGAATAAGAGAGTGTTGGTCGTAGGAGGCGGCGAGGCAAGCTGTTCTTCTAGCTCAATTGATTGCCTACCACTGACAACTCGATAGGTTGCTGCAGGACGAATCCTGAATGTACTGAATGCGGATGCGAAAGTTACGGTGGTTTCCCCCCGAGAGGGCCTCAATCCGGAAGTCGCATATCGAATCGAGAAAGGACAAGTTGATTACGTCGATCGGAAATTCGAGCCTTCAGACCTAGACAATGTCGATATGGTTTTGACCGCAGTTGACGACCCCGAAGCGTCGTCGCAAATATGGAAACTGTGCAAGGAGAGGAAGATTGCGGCAAATATTGCAGATGTGCCTCCTGAATGTGACTTCTATTTCGGCAGTGTTCATCGAGACGGACCATTACAGATCATGGTTAGCACGAATGGAAAAGGACCACGACTCGCAAACATTGTTCGGCGCTCGATAGCGGAAAATCTTCCCGAAAATATTGGAGATGCAATATCAAAAATTGGAAAGTTACGGCAAATGTTAAGAAAGGTTGCGCCGGCCCCAGAAGAAGGCCCAAAGAGGATGGCATGGTAAGGTTTCACAATAAAAAAAGTGAAAAGGAAAAGGCTAATGTTGGTAGGATGATCAAGGTTAGCGATGCCTACAGCTTAGAAGACCTCTGTGAAATGGATGAAAATGACATGGAAGCATTACTGAGATTTTACGCTCCGGACAAGGTCCCGCGGTTGGGCTGTTTGAAAGCAATGGAGGGTGAGCTCGATGCTTTCGATGGCTCGTTCGGATTTTGTGTAGGTTGCGGGTGATGCATTTCTGTGCAGAATTGATAAGTGCTCTCTATTGTGAGCGAGATAGCATGCTATCCTATAAGTTACACGATTAAATCAATTTTGCACCCACAGAATTCCTTATGTGAGGCTTTTTCTTGGATTTCTTCATGTGCTGCAATTCAGACGGGTCACCCAAGGAGAGAGAAGCAAATAATGGCTACTAGGAAGCATGAAGTTTTAGCTGCATTATCCTTGACAATGTCTATATAGTTGTACATCAAGCCTGAATAATAGCCGGATTATAAGTCTCTTTATTCACTTCGTCTGCTTTGGTTTCGTTGACCAGTCTTTAGCTTACACAGGTTTGCATTTAATGCAGTTTCCACATTGCCCCGTACAAGTTGTGTGTTGCCCTTTCTTGTAGAGTTGAACGGTGTGCAGCTGCCAAACACTTCACTTGCAAGATCGCTATATGTTAAATTGGATCTTCGAACGGCGACACGGAATGTATCTGTGGGCTACTTGGTTTTCCCAGTTGCATCTGATCCATAAACGGGGTGTGCAATTTGCCATGATACTTCGCTTTCAGTCTTCTGGTAAAATGGTTTCAGCCTTTAACCCCATTTCTTCGCCGACTCTCCTCACTACCCCCTTAAGGGCCGAACAAGCTGGACTGTCTGGCCAGGAATCGAAGAAGCTCTCGCCATAGTCGGATGCCATACCAATTCGAGGATCCAACGGCACCGCTCCCAGGAATGGAATGTCCATTTCTTTAGCCAAGGCTCTGGCCCCGCCTGTCGTTGCTTGAAATATTTGGCTTTCATGAGTACATTTCGGGCACACAAATCCGGACATATTTTCCACAATGCCCAGAACTCTTATACCAGCTTTTCGGCAAAAGTCGATTTCCTTTCGAACATCCAGGAGGGCAACTTCTTGTGGAGTTGTCACCACAACCGCTCCATCAACACCGCTCTCCTTCAAGAACGAGTTAACACTCAAGTGTTCGTCGCTAGTCCCAGGTGGTGTGTCCACCAGCAGGAAATCCATATCTCCCCACTCAACGTCTTTTAAGAACTGCTTTATCAGACCGTTTTTCTTCGGCCCTCTCCAGATAACTGCATCGTCTCGATTTGGTAGCATGAATTGGATGCTCATTACTCCAAGGTTCTCCATGACCCATACTGGACTCCATCCAGCCCCACTAACATGAATTGTCTCTGCCTCCACCCCCATCATTTTTGGTATGCTCGGACCGCAAATATCTGTGTCCATAATTCCGACTGTGCTATCCGGGTTCGTGGCAAATGCATGTGCCAAGAGGGACGTGAGAGTGCTCTTCCCAACTCCGCCCTTGCCTGACAGTATCAAAACTTTGTGTTTGATTCCGGAAAGCCGTGCAGTTATGACTGGTACGTCGGGATCTGGGCCTTTTGGCGCGGAAGCACATATTGCTTGATTTGGACAGCCGGCACAAGAATCAGCTTTCCCTGCTGTCTCGGATTCGGGACCTGGACAATGTTCTGGTTCCGGCGCAACAAGTTTCGGGGCTGCTTTGAGAGGATTCGATAGAACATCTTGGACGTTTTCGGGAGCCTCGAGAGAGGGAGCCATGGCAAATTGTTATGGATGTTGAGTTTGCATCTGAAGTTGTTTTCAAAAGACAATTCTCCGAGGATGATGGAAAAAGTAAAATGGTGTTTACAAAGCAGGCGCAAGCTGCGAAGCTAGCACGGACCAACTTTGGAGGGGCAAGAGGTTGTGGTTGAATCGGGAAGGCGGTGAGAGCAGAACAGCCGCTCCTCCGATGGCGGGACGTTAGGGTACCTGCGAAGTATAGGGGCTCAATTTCACAAGCCAAAATCGTGAGCCGTTTTCTTTTTCTTGTGCGCAGCTCCACAATTCGGAGCGGAAAAGGAAGGATATCGTGCTGGCAAAAGTACGCAGGTGACTGGATCATGGGGCGAATACAGTTGTGCTTCATCAAAGGCTAGCAAGATATGCTTTTGCGCAATTACTGGTAGGCTCATTTGGTTGAAGTGGTACTATCACGACTTGTGACACAATATGCTATGATCTAGTATCTTTCTTGCCCTGAATATGCATGAGCTTTGCCTTGCTTTGATGGGGGTGAGCATAGCCTTCTATTCGTCAATTCTGTGAGCTCGCTTCAACATCTCCTAAGCGAGCATTTAAACAATATCGCGTGCCACTTTCCATCCCGCATTCACAAAGTTGCAGGACAAATGGCCGGCTTGATTCCCATTATTAAGAGAACACAGTAGTTCTCCAACCCAACTGCGTCTGACACCCACCCTTTTTCGTCAGAGATCCGCGCAGGTTACTGTACGGACCTGGCTTTTGAACACCCGCAGTCGAAAGCTTTCAACAGCTGTGCAAGCGGGACTCAACTCTACGCTCTTGTCTCGATATGAGTCTCCCAAACCAACATGCAGTAGCAGCTGAAGGGCTCAGAGAGCGGCGTTTTCAAACAACGGCAGAAGAGACTGGGTCGAGTACCAACAGCGGTCGAAGTACGCCCGAGGTTGAGCATGATGTGGACAAAGACAAAAAGACCTTTGGCCGAACTCCAGATGGAACCAGTATGCCATAAGCCCTCAGGATTAAGGCGCCCTATAGGTGCTATTGTCTTACAGGCCGCTGCTAACGAATCGCAGTATTCACCGTGCCTCAAACCCATGATATGGTCTCTCAGCTTCTTGATCCTCGACAACCCAAAAATCTTTCCGACATTACTGTTTTAGCTGTCCTAGCTCTGCATATCCTTACCCTCTACCTGCTGCCAACCTCCCTCAAGCGCCCCGTCTTTGCCGTCATATTCCTATTTTGGAGGGGGTGCTATAATGTTGGCATTGGATGGCTTCTCCACATACAGTCAAACCACAAGCGGCTTATAGCCTGGGCAAAGAGGTGGAACCTCTTTGAAAACCCAAAGACTGGCAAAAACCCCCGACCATGGCTTTACAACCTTCTCAAAACCGAGCTGGAAACCAAGATTCCCGAGGATTACAAGTTCGAAGAAGCGCCACTTGAGTACAATACATGGCTTGTCTTCCGAAGGGTGGTAGATCTCATACTGATGTGTGATTTCACGTCATACTGTCTGTTCGCTATCGCTTGCGGTGGACGACCCGATGGAGAAAGTTTGGGCATGTCCGTTGCTCGCTGGGCTACGGGAATTATTCTTGTAGGATTCAATTTATGGGTCAAGCTAGATGCTCACCGCGTGGTTAAGGACTATGCATGGTATTGGGGAGACTTCTTTTATTTGATCGATCAAGAATTGACCTTCGATGGAGTTTTTGAGATGGCTCCTCATCCTATGTACTCGGTCGGATATGCAGGATACTATGGCATTTCGATGATGGCTGCGAGTTATAACGTGCTATTCATTTCGATTATTGCTCATGCTGCCCAATTCGCTTTCCTCGTTTACGTCGAAAATCCTCACATTGAGAAAACCTATAACCCTCCACTACCTCGAAAGCGAGAAGACAATCCCACCCAAAGCGACATTGAGCGTGCAAACGCATCTGCTGCACGCAGAGAAGGAATTGAATATCACGAACTATCCATACTGGCTTCTCACCCGCCAGCAGCCCCAAAGAAACCCCTTTCCACTCACAACTTGATGGGAGTTGGAAATTTTGACCTTTTTCGCATCACTGATTTATCGGTCCTGTTGCTTCAAGGGTATGTTTTATTGATCACTCTTTGGACGCCCTCAACACCATTTTTTCAAGCTTTATTTATTCTCACCGCAATTGGATGGCGTATCTGGTACACTATTGGTCTGGGGTTTATTCTACACTCGCAATCAAACAAGAAAATGTGGACCCGGCATTTTGTCAAATTTGGCGAGAGCACTGATGAGGCCTGGAGACAGTGGAAGGGCATGTATCATCTGAGCATGACTATGTGTTACGCTAGTTTCATTGCAGCTGCGTGGAAAATGTATGTTCTACCTCCGGACTGGGGTTATGGACTGGTGCTTTTAAAGCATGTTGTCGGTGCTGGACTCGTGGCTCTCCAGGTATGGACCGCTGTAAGCATTTACGAATCTCTTGGCGAATTTGGCTGGTTTTTTGGGGATTTCTTCTTCGACCAGGCTCCAAAATTGACCTACAGTGGCATCTACCGTTACTTGAACAATCCAGAACGTATCATTGGTCTAGCTGGTATATGGGGTGCCGTCTTCATTACCAGAAGCAGGGCGATCTTTCTGGTTGCTCTCATTAGCCATGTCCTCACTCTTGGATTCATCCAATTTGTCGAAAAGCCACACATGCAGAGGCTATATGGTAGAGCTCTCCGATCAGAAGCCGGGCTCACGAAAAGCATCCGGAGATCTTTACCACCTCCTTTGAAGAAATGGCAGGGCAGTGTTGACAAAGTCCTTGGAGACACGAGTCACTTTGTCGAGGACTTTTTAGACGCAGCCCGACCTAAACTAGCTGCTGGTGTTTCCACCATTGTTCGAGATACCACAGCTCTTTTCAGTCAATACCCAGCCCGCATCACTCTGACTCGATTGGCACCTGATTTGGCAGGTTTTGATCCAAGAGATTATTCTCTCAAGATTGATGGCACTCCATCTTCTACTCTGTCCGCGAGCGATATCTATGATGAAAAGGAAGGTCAAACAGCACGATTCCCACGAGAACGAACGGATGAATTCAAACCCTTGATGTTCGAGTATGGCGCTCCTATCAAAGTTACTTGGACTGCACCGGTTAATCACAGTAACAAGGACTGGATCGGACTATATAAGGTCGCTGATAATGCATCTCGAGATGTTACACGAGTATCTTCGGCGGGTCGTTGGGTGGCCACGGTCCCGAACGAGTACGAATCTACGCCAGCAGACAAAGGCATACTTGTATACAACCAAATGATCTCTGGAGCGAACCGTGAAGATGGATCCACTTCTGACTATGTTCAAGGAGAGATGATATTTGAAGGCGACAAACTCTGGTGGACACATGGTGTCTTCGAACTCCGATATCACCACGATGGAAAGCACAATGTGATGGCGATCTCCCTTCCGTTCGAAATCCTCATTGGTCGATTTGACGAAGAAGACATGGACGTGGACTCGAACGGCCTCATCCGTACTGCTGTTGAAAACGCCCTCCTCCCTGTTGTACGCAACTGCTTTGACCGTGATCCAGACATTGCGCCCAACACCGTTGATGAGAGTTTCGGCAGCCTTGTCGAGCGAGACGGCAAGTATGCCAAGCGCGTTGTCTTTGCCGTTCATCAAATGTTTGGTATCGAGTTTGCGCCTGGTGTTGTGCTCGCTGATGGAAATGTGAAGAATTTGGCTTGGAGGATTTGCAATGCGAAGCAGGTTTTGGTACGCCGATTTACATAAAATTTATTTTCTTACTTACTCGTACGAAATCGGACGGTCGGAAAACGCTAGATCGCTGACTTGCTTCACTTACAGGCCCCCTACAGCATGTCACATTCGAAGGGGAGAACGACGCCAACTGGCGACAAGGTAAAGATGTAAACCAAGGGAACACCACGCATGGTAGAAGAGCAAAGGGAGTAGGTAGAGGAAGGTGGATTTGCGGTGATACCCATGTGAAGCAAGAAAGCATACGTTTTTCCTTAAATTGTTGATTGTCTAGTCTGCATACAGCATAGAAGAAACGGCATTTGGTTGTTGCATGATGAGAAAGAGAATTGAAATAGCGGGCTCTGCATGGCACTAGAGACTGGTGTAAAGGAACAGGTTGTACTTACAAAATGCATTCAAGACCTTTTATCACAAGTAATTCGTCTTCAGTTTCGCGTGATATATGTAGGTTGATAATTGGTTCGTTTTCCTTACGGTTTGTCTGGTGCTAGTACTTTCATCCCGCTGCATACCAAGCCTCTACTAAAGGGACCTCATACAGTGTGTTCACTGGAACTAAGCCAGCAAATTAAGAAGAGGCACAAAGCCACTAGTCATTATTATAATAATTTGGTCTCTATATAACCGCTGAACATCTCTATGTCTCTGCAACGCCCTGGTATATCTGTCCCTACATGCATTACCCAGAAGTCAATCTATTACAAGAAAATATATCCAACAGCAGAATCGCCTTTAAATACAATTTCCTACAAATAAATACCTCTACCTCTTCTTCTTAATTCCAGCTCCATCGGTGTACTCCACCACACTTTCCAAGAGCTTTGCCGCCTTAACCTCTCGTTTCCTGAAGACGCTGTTGAAAACCTCTGGGAGTAGCATCTTGCTATTGGCATGCTCCTTCGCAAAGCCAATCTCTGGGCTACCTCCCAACTTCTCCTTCGCAATCTTCACAGCCTCCTCCAACAACTCTGTCCCAACACCCTTTCCGCGATATCTTATCCGCACAGTCCACGCGCGGACAATGCCCTTCCCGCCAGTCTTCCCACTGCTCTTGCTCCCCTTCTTCTTGGACCCCGGAGACGGCGGGTTCCGCTCAAGACGCAGCACACATGCGCCAATAATCTCCTCTCCATAGCGACTTCCAATCACCACATCCTCTTCCCCATCCTCATTCTCGATAAACGACCACTTCATTTCCTCGGCCTGGGCCAGATACCCACTGGAGAGGCCTCTTATAGCAATCAAACACGCCATTGTGATACCGCCGCATGTTGTGGCCAGGATTCCTAGGTCATTGGGAGCTTTGTATACGATTCGAGAGGTTATAGCTAGGATAGCGATGTAGACGGCGATGGTGAGTGGGTGGAAGATCACGGCGGTGGAACCAATTTGGCGCTGTTGGGCGATGGAGTCGGCAATAAGTTTAAGGGCGGCGATTTTGTCCTTATCGGTGGTTAATTGCTTGGTTGTGAGCGCGGGGATTTCGTCGAGGGGATTCGATGGGGGAGAAGAAGCGGCTGCTGTCGAGCTCTCGGTGGTGGAGAACGACATTGTGGAGAGGGACGAAGGAGGGAGTGAATATAGTGGTGGAACGGTTTGCGAAGAATAGGGGTTTAGGAGAGGAGTCGAGGTATTCGAATTAAGTGTCGAGGTGGGCAGGACGAGGTTTGCGCGAAGGAAGGTGAAGAAAGCTGGAGGGCGCAAAAGATTAGCATATGAGGAATTTTTTTTCTTCTGAGGAAATGTTTCTGTATGCGCGCGAGGCATCAACAGACAGACGCCTTGCAGTCTGCCAGCCAGAGAAGTGTGGAAAAATACCTTGGTTCAAGGCTACGAAAAGGCAGGTAGCACAAGCTGCGGTGGCGAGGGGATCCAAACACGCCAATCGAAGCAAGTAGAGCTCACTCGTCTGCGAAACACTAACACCCACCAAAAACAACGGGATGTGGAAGGCTTAAAAGGACAGAATATAACTTCTCTCGGCTTCTAGAAACAGTAACATTTGCAAAAGAAGGAAAACTGTCACGCTACTAACCAGCGCTGGTCTTAAAGCCCGGAAGTGTGTTCATGCGATCTGCAATGGTAATCGCGCCAGCACTTCCACCCCAGTTGTTGCGCAGGTCCAGTTGGGGCACGTGGCGTGCCATCTAGGCCAGTCCCAATGCAGCAAGGCTCTGACTACAAGATATTGGCAAAATTCAGTTGCAGAGGGTCGGGAACGGAGCGGCCTCGCCGAGAAGCTGGAAAAACATTGTAGGCGGGCCCATCCAACTTCTTTATATTTCGAAGCTTGGAGGCGTATAGCCTCCGCACGTGGGCGTCATTGGCTGACTCTGTTGCGTGCGATAAGGTCTCACTTCTTGGCGTTGCCTATCGTTTCAACCTCCTTGTTGTTTGGCTCTGCGAGTCTGTCGCCATGAGGCGTGCGTGCATGTGATCTCGGCAAGCAAAAGGAGGTGGGGAAGGGGGGAGATAAGGAGGATGGCTTGTAGCCAACTGCCTAGAGTTGAAGGTTGTTACTTCATGTGATGCCATTTTCAAAACCGTAGGTCAGGAGTTGTCCCCCCTTTTAAAGTTTCAGGTATAATACACGTGACAAACTCTCGTTTTAGCTTACCCCTTTTCGGATTCCGAAAACCGTGAAAAGATTGATTGATTGATTGATCCATTTTACGTCCTGTATAAGTCTACGACTATGGTAAGACGGCACCTTAGTGCAAAGGGTCCTTCTGCCCACAGCTAGAGCTACACCTGCCTCAGGAGGCATAACCTTCACTCCCAATACAACCCCTTCCGCGTCCAACCGGCACAGTGCCCACACAGATATCATTCGAATCAGCATTTAAGGAGGTGGTTTAACCCGATATCCACTCATCCAACAAGCCAATTTTCGCCCTTTAACGTACGCTGCCCTGAGAGAAAACTTTCCAAAACCCGCTATACGTGGAACACCACCTTGAAGCGAATAGCACTAGGTGCAGGTATCTGTGTTGTGCCTTCGCCTCCCTCAAGCAAAGTGAGCATGCAAAATCTGTCCCGCAGATAACTTCTTTGCCCTTTATTTTCCCATTCACAATTCTTGCTAAATGTTCTAAGCGTTCTAGGCACCAAAGTCAGATCTAAACTTGAAGCTATCGATGCCCCCTTGACAGTTTCTAAGCCTCTTCAAAGCTCAGCTTCTACTTTCAACGGGGACTGAACTACCGGTAGGCTGCCAATTCCAGTCGAACCTACGCGACCAATAACCTAAACAAAAAGTTGGGCAGTCTGCCAAAGCCAGCTGTTTGGAACAATACCGCCCGGCATAGACTAGTGCCAAGAAATAAAACCGTGTGCAACGATCCAAGGGCATAAAGCTGCTATTCGACCAACAGTCCGCTTGCGGTCCAGCAAAAAGTACATCATCAAGTTGCTGATCTTATGTGCGGCCCTGAATATTCTCGATTGCCAATTCTCTATTTCTTTAGATAATTCGAGTCCCAAAGTGTCGTTACCAGTATCGAGTCCTTGCATAAATGTTCCAGCATCAACCAGGAGGTGGTAGAGAAACATTTTCATCATCTCGCAGAACATCAAAGCCGCACCGATTTCGTAACCGGGACACTGGTGCTGGCCATAGGTAGCGGTGTCATTTGCAGTCATTTTTGATTCTGCTAATCGGGTTTCTGCGAGCCGGAGTGCGTTCGAGGCATCACGAATGGCGACATCCCACCTCTCGATACAACCCCCTATTTTCAAAGCCTGGCTCATGATACCTTTTATGATCTCGATAATCTTTTCTCGCTCCTTTGGTTTTATACCTGATGCAATCTTTGCTGTGTCAAGAGCCTCCATCAGCATTGCTATTTGAAATCCGTGATTGATGATGATTTGAGTCTAGCTTGAATAACTAGGCTCTTGCGACTTCCAGGGTGGCTCCACGCATTCTGTAACACTCTAGAAGCAGACATGTCGAGATAGTAGACACAAGGTGACAGCCATGGCCTTGAACTCGTTGAAAGTCCTTCTACTTGTTGGGGTTCTCAAGTTTGCTACCCCATGTGTTCTGAAGATCGCATCAAGGCCGTGGAGACGCTGTAAGAGAGAATCGAAGGATTTGTTCGGAGCTATCTAGAGCACTATTAGTAGGGAAGATCGAAACTTCACGTAGATTTCCTGCATTTCTCACCTCGCGCATGGCACTACAAAATGATGTGATGATAGTGACGTCAAATTGAGGTTCGCCAAAAGGGACAACGTTGAGCGCATCGCGCAAAGTACCCACTGTCCATGAATAATGTTCTTGTCCAGCTCTCAGAAGATTGGTATCTTTGACGTCTTCCCCAACAACAGCCAGTGCCATTGCCAATAACATGTGCCTTAGTCCTTCAGAACCCGGAAGATACGATATTTCACAAACCGCTTCGATCCACTTGGTCTGCTCTGGCATCCTCGAAACCATTCCCAAATCACCAAAGTAATCTTCCCGTAGAGTACAAAGAAAGCCTTCTTTATACTGAGAGACTCGTAGAGATTGATCCAAACAGCCAAGGGTAATAGATTCGGAATTGGCTCTGCTCTGTAGAGCGTCTGCTGGTCTAGGCTCTGAAAAGCCCTTGCTTTTTATTCGCACAGCTTGGTTTTGTTCTGCATGGACTGGCGTACTCTTCCTGAGGCTCGAACTAGCGACTTTATATTTGGAATTTGCGTCTCCTACAATCGTGGCAACGCACTCCTAGTAAGGGTAGGTAGTCAGCGTAGCGTTCTTCTTCGGAAATGTGAACATTTCCCAATAGAGATCCCTCAGAACGACTCACGATACGAGCGACTACCAATACCGACCATTTCCTTTCATTCAAACACTCAGACTGAAACATCTAATCAAGTTGTAAAAATGCCACCGTGGTGTTCGTAATTAAAAAATGTCGGTATGAAGCACGAAAACAAAAATGGATGGGTTTGAGTTTATCATGTGAGGTAAGTGTCACTGACTTCATCCCATACCGGAAGTAAGAAGTGCAATGTACGAGCAGGGAACGCTATTATTTGATAGTTCTGTCCTGTCAAACTGCCAAACAGTTTTCTCGGAAGGGGAAAGGTATCGACCGCACTTGACGTCAAGGCTGGGCCAGCTTAGCCTTGCGGGAGCGATGAGGTCGAGGGTTGATCGTATCGATCGGCACTCAGAATCTTGATTAATAAACATCTCTGTCTCTGTTGTATCAAGCCATGGCCACGCCAGAAATTGACTAGGAAAAGCTCGCTTACACCAGATAACTTCCCTGGTGATCAAAACGTCGAAGCTATTTCACGTCAACCCGGTAAATAACAAGTGGGAATGGGGACCAACAAAATACAGGTGAACGTTTCTAAAGAAAAGAATACATCCAAGTATGAATTGCCACGCAACTATACCGTGAGGGGGGACAATCTGCCGACCTAAGCATTCGGTCATATGCTTGAACTGCACCTTACCGTAGAACCCGTCTTCCTTGGACTAGAGCTGGCTGAGGCTGAGGTGGCAAGTACAGCCGGATTCTGAGGGTCCACTCGTCCTACAAAAGACCCTCCTCTTAGGGTTCTCCAAGCTCCCTACAAGCACTAGTATAAAATTTCACAAGCCCGTGCGGATTGCGGAGTTCTATCGCTGAAAGGCCGGCCTGCAGTTCAGCTCTCAAGTGCATCTTATTTGCTCACTTCAGGGACGGCCGAGAGATTACTTGGTCGGATGAAAGGCCAGAATTTGAGGCTGATCTCTGATCGAACACAGTCGGGGCTTCGAGGCTTCGCTCAAGCAAATTGGACTTCAAGTTCTTAAGTGATTTTGTCCCGACAACCTTCATGTCTCTATTGTATCTACGGCCTGCAAGAGTATTCGATTTGCGACGGGTTTGACGTTGGGAATCGCCACAGTAGCAACGTGAACGATAGAAGGCTGTTTGTGTGACAGGACAGTTGACTGAGCAGACGGAACTGCTATGCAGATGATATTCGTCCAAAGACAATGCGAAGGGAAACTGCAGCTAAAGGTGTTGATGAGAAGTTACAGAAACAAGGTCAGCCGGACCCGGGATACTGATGGAGCGCTTGGATCTCAGCTTGGCCCATGCATTTGTGTAACACTTCCCAGTGCACGTTTGCCCCTGGAGCCGTGGGCCAGCCTTAGCTCCTGCTCTCCTTCACTATCCTGCTAGATTGCCACGCGAAGAAGCGATTATATCTCGGCGACACCATATAATTTGCTCTTTGCTATTGCTAAATACTTGAACACCCCAAATAAATAGCCAACCACAAGCCCGAGCCTTCAACAAGCTTTGGCCGAAAATCCGATTCGTTGACCCCACACTCCGATAAGAGCCTATCAACAATCGACCCCACTATGCACTTGGCTGACTATCAGAAACCACAGATATGTGCGGAGTTACACCCGATGATATCAGGAAGGTCGCACTCGAGTATATCTTCTTCGTCCTCACTTCTGTACACTCATCTCCCCTTCCTCATTCCATCTATCCTCTATCTCCTTAATTAATCGAAGTTACTATTCACATTTACAAAAGGTCTTCAGGATGTCGTGGGAGAAAATTGCTGCAGATAAGAAGGCCCGCATTGCGGCATCCATTCCCCAAGAATGGCGGATCAAATCCGAACCAGCCGAAGTATCGGTCATGGATTACCCTAAGAAGAGTGGCATTATGACTGCTGAAGAATTGGCAATTACCCAGTCTTCTGCTACGGATTTGGTAGCAAAGTTGGCTCAAGGACAGCTAACTTCTGTGGCGGTCACTACGGCATTCTGCAAAAGAGCGGCTCTTGCTCATCAATTGGTCAGTGGAGCATGTTCCTTGAAAAGGATTCATTCTGAAAATTAACATAGCTGAACTGTTCCCTTGAATTCTTCCCCGAGATTGCTCTGGCACGTGCTAAGGAACTCGATGAACATCTTCAAAAGACTGGCAAGCCAGTTGGTCCTCTACATGGCTTGCCCATTTCACTCAAAGATCAATTCAGAATCAAGGTAAGTACATGTACCTATGGTCAGATTTATTTGAGTCCAAGGCTTACTTTCTAGGGTTTGGAAACATCCATGGGCTACGTTTCTTGGATTGGAAAATATGAAGAAGACAATTCATTCCTCGTCACCCTCCTCTTAAAAGCGGGAGCCGTATTCTACGTCAAAACTAGTGTGCCGCAAAGTCTGATGGTCTGTGAAACCGTCAACAATGTTATCGGTCGGACCGTGAATCCAAGAAATAAGAATTGGTCTTGCGGTGGTTCTTCTGGAGGTGAAGGTGCCATGGTGGGATTTCGGGGTGGAATAATTGGCGTTGGCACTGATATTGGTATGTCTGGAGTGCTAATTAATCCGGAATCCATCTAACTCTGTTCAGGTGGGTCAATTAGAGTACCTTCAGCCTTCAACTTCCTCTACGGTCTCCGGCCAAGTCATGGTCGATTACCTTACGGAAAGATGGCAAATAGCATGGAAGGCCAAGAGACAGTACACAGTGTTTGCGGACCTCTCACCCACTCAGTAGCTGGTCAGTTAATAACTGCCCTTTTCACACCCCTGCCTGATTGATACTGCAGATATGCGACTTTTCGTGGCCTCGGTCTTGGCTGAAGAGCCATGGAAATACGATTCGAAGGTGATTCCAATGCCCTGGAGACAAGCCGAAGCAGATATCATCAAGTCCAAATTATCTTCAGGCGGCTTGACTCTCGGATACTACAACTGTGACGGAAATGTAAGATTAATCAACCAGCTTTCCTTGACTCCAGAAACGCATTCCCGGGTGTACGTTAGCTAACAGCCACAGGTCCTTCCCCACCCCCCTATCCTCCGCGGAATCGAGACCGTCGTATCAACACTGAAGAAAGCCAGCCACACCGTATTCCTCTGGAAACCATACAAACACGACTTCGCATACGACCTCATAAACGGCATCTACGCTTCCGACGGCGGGACCGACATCTTCTCTGAACTTGAAGCCTCCGGCGAACCCGCCATTCCCAACATCAAAGATCTCGTTAACCCCTCTCTCCCAAAAATCGACATGAACGAGCTTTGGTCTTCGCAACTCGAGAAATGGACTTACCAAGCCGAATACCTGGAGCAATTCCGGAAAGTAGAAGAAGAGATAGGGAGAGAGATTGATGCTATTATTGCGCCGATTACGCCAACGGCAGCCATTAGACATAACCAATTTAGGTATTATGGGTACGCGAGTGTGATTAACTTGTTGGACTTTACGAGTGTGGTGGTTCCCGTGACGTTTGCGGATAAGGAGTTGGATAAGAAGAATGAGGCGTTTAAGCCGCTGGGTGAGATGGATAAGATTGTGCAGGCTGAGTGTAAGTGTTTTCTGGGTTTTGTTTCAGGGCAATTGCTGATATTTGATAGACGATGCCGAGGCGTACCATGGGGCACCTGTTGCTGTGCAGATTGTTGGGAGACGGTTGACTGAAGAGAGGATCATGGCGATTGCGGAGGAGATTGGAAAGCTGCTTGGAAATGAGGTCACGCCTTGATTGGTGTAAATTTTGAGTACTATGTTTGGGTAAAACGTTATACGTACTCTACCTAGGTAGAGAATCAAGTTATAATAAATCAATAATCACTATTAGTGTTTATTTTTATCTGAAAATATAGCCTAGAAATTTTTCTCCATCTCCCTCAAAAGTTCTCTGCATAGACAAGAAAGATACCTTGAAAACTTGAAAAGTCAAATAAGCAAAACCCCTTCCAAAGGCAGCTCTCAAGTGTAGCAAATCCGGAAAGCAAAACCAATTTACACCCCCCTTACTTGAAACCCGCAGCTATAGCTTCGCTTCGAGGGCCGTAGAAGGGGCTCTTTCCATACTTAGGCATCGAACAATAGGAGCTCAACGCCCGAGAAATTAATTTGCGAGATATTATTTTTTCCTTGCTAACACTAACCACACCATCCTATGTGCTCTAGAACTACAAAAAATCCAACACCGAACGCCATAAATTCAATTCATTGGTATCGCACCCAACCAAGCCCTGGCTCCATTCGTATCATGCCTCATGCCAAACATTTCTATCCATCAATTCGTTGATTCTGAAAGAGCTCAGTACTCCTCAACAGCGCAATTAGGATGTAGAACGTAAACAGTCTGCTCTGCCGCGTTTGCGCTGCCTTGTCCATCTTCGCCGACAAGACCTTGACCTCTGATAGCCATGAGGATATTTTCCTGCAAACAATATTAGCCCATTGTTCAAATTGAAATACTAGCGAAAATAAACATACCTTAACCATCCTCTTGATGATCTTCCTCGTCAAAGCCATCTCCACATGGTAATCCTCCTCACCCGTCAGCTCATCCTCTTTCTGCTCCAGATACCATTGAATAAGCTTCTCCCCATCGACACCCTCGCCATTGCTCATCTCATCTTCATTGACTCTCTGAACCAGCAGATTGACGACGCTGATGTATTTATCGTAGGTGATCTTTGTCTTTTGTCTCGCGCCATCTGCTGGAGCTGGCGTGCCACTAGCAGCTCCAGCTCCTCCATCGGGACCATTATCGCCATCGTCATCGTCTCCATCGGCCATAGGAGAGTCACCATCAGTATCTCTACTGTGACCATTCGCTCCATTTGCACCAATTACCTCATCTTCGTCCTCGTCAACCTCCACATCGTCTTTTTCTACAGAGATAATACTCTGTCTAAGGAGATTGAAAGCTTCAATGACCATACTTGGGGTAATTTCCTCAACGCAATTGGCTTTAGCAATAGCTTCTGACAACCGAATCATGGATTCAAGTTGTCTGACGGTGATTCTATAGCTGTTGCGGCCAATTCCTCCCTGAGCGTCATCGCTTCGGAGTTCCTTATATTTTTCAACTAATACCTCCCTGGCTTCGAGTGTGAACTCGGGCTTGAAGGTTCGGGCAAATCGAATGTACCGCTGCAATTGTTCAGTCGAGAATTCTGGTTGGACAGCGTCATCACGTAGTTGATGAATTGCAACGATGTGTTCTGCAAGATGGCGATCCACAGATTCGTTGCACTCATCTAAGATGACGAAAAAGAGATCGAAACGAGACATGATGGGTGCGGACATGTTGATGTTGGCCCGTAGCGTCGTCTTTCGGTTGTATCGGCCACCAACTGGATTTGCTGCAGCTAAGATTGATGTTCTGGCATTCAAAGTTGCTTGAATACCAGCTTTGGCAATAGAGATAGTCTGCTGTTCCATAGCTTCATGGATAGCGACTTGATCGCTAATGTCCATCTTATCGAATTCATCAATGGCACAAATGCCGTTGTCTGCTAACATGAGAGCACCAGCCTCGATTGTGAATTCGCCAGTCTCCTCGTCCTTGACTACAGCGGCTGTAAGACCAGCTGCAGAAGACGCCTTTCCAGACGTGTAGACAGCACGAGGTAAGAAAGAGCAGATGTATTTCAAGAACTGAGATTTCGAGGTAGATGGATCGCCAACAATGCAGATATTGATATCACCTCTGAGTTGCATCCCTTCTGGCGTAGTCTTGCTCAAACCGCCCATGAGTTGCAGCAAAAGACCTTTCTTAACAATTTCGTGACCGTAAACCATAGGTGCGAGAGAGTTGACCAACCGAGAATAGATGTGATCGCTATGAACCATCTTTCGAAGATCCTCAATTTCGGAATGGGTCATTGAAGCAAGGACAGCTTCTTGTGCATGGTCTCCAGGTTCATTAGGGTCAATTGGTGCTGTCTGGTTGAGGGAAGCCAAGATATTGTTCGATTGGCCATTGAGTTGTTGACTTGCTGCTGAACCGGTAGTAGAAGTGTCAGGCGTTACCATGCAAGCCAAGAAAGCGAGTCGATAGGTAAGGTCTCGAACACCTAAAGATTTGAGACCGGTAACCCCATTTGCATCTCCGCTTCTGTTCTGGTTATCGCGAACAGCCATTGGACGAACACCAGGAAGGCCTAGTTGACTAACATCTGGCACAACGATCAAGGCTCCAGTGAAAATGCATTTCTCTCCCGCCTTGGCTCTTTCCACGATCTCTCCTCGTAAAATAACATCTAATGTACGAGGCATGCTTCCAGTTGGGATTTCGGAACTGTTCTCTTGCACACGAACTTTTTGCCAATCTACAAATGTGCTTTGTCGGATGTCCAAGCGCCATGCTAGGCGGTTCTGACATGTGTCATTCGGGCATTGAGTGGGCTCGGTGTATCTGAAAGTCTGCTCCACGTTGGGAACAGTATTTTTGCAAGCCTCACAAACGAATGTTGCAAGTGAAAGCTCGGGTCGCACTTCTGAAGTTCTTGTGACGGTGCCCGAAATAGAGAGCAATTGGCCAATATTAGCGGTTCGGAGATGACGAACTCGAGTAACAAGAGGTAGGTTGTAGAAAGCCAATGTAAACAGTTTATCTGTCTGCTGATTCGTAGTCTTGTCGCCTTGAAAGTCCGATTGACTTGCAGAGGCAGCGTTGCTGGCCCCTGAGGAAGTTTGGTTGCTCGACGCCGTAGGTTGTCGATGGTCTCGGAAGTATCGAGGCTCGTATTTTGCGATCATGTTATGCAGCGCCTTGGTCAGGAAAGGGAGAAATCTATAGTACTCCTCCACTATCCCTTCCGCTAAAGCCCCTCCTTTGTACTGGGAGAGATGTGTATAATCGACATAGAGTGTCGAGAGTTGGAAAGTTCTCAACCCGTGTATTTGTGCAACATAGTATTTATCAGTCGTCACAGCGCTTGAAGGAGGTGCCCCAGATGATGTAGGATCTTCGACATATCTACGACTGGTTAGACTTTTTGCGAAAGAAGCGATGCGCAACTTACGAATCAAGAAATTCTTCAAAGGTAACCTGAACATATTGTCCGATTGCATCTTCGACCCGAGGCACTGGCCGATCCTTCCTACGAGGGCGGCCAGTCCCAGCTGGTATTTGATCGTCTGCGAAGCCCTCGTCGTCACTCAAAGCCGCAACGCTCTCAGAAGGAGGTCCTCTTGGTCGAGCTGAAGAACCTCGCTGATTTCTTGCTCGAGGGGTGCCGACTCTGCTGGAAGCTGGTCCAGCATCTGAAATGGCGTCTGACATCATAACTGCAGTGATTTTGCGTAAATCCAGGGTTGTTTGTGAACTTGTTGCGATGTTGATGTTGCGGGCGCTTTTCAGGAATCGAAATTTGGTGGGCGGTAAAACACGAATATCGCGTCTGACACGCGCTTTCTTGCGTGGTTGCGCGTTTCTCGGCCACCGTAATAAAGTGCTTTCAGGGGTATTCACATGATAAGGTCTTCTACTTTCTAAGTTCTATCCATGTGTATTAGATTTTGTTCCGAGCAGTGGCTATATGATGCTGTATTCTTATCATCTCATACATTTATTTGTCTAGCTATGCTGAAGAATTTTAAAATTTCTGGGCTGGAAAATTTCGAGTTTATGACTGGAAGCAGCATCCATTAGGCCAGTAGAACTACGTCATCAGTTACTACTAAGTGTTATCCAGTAGGGAAAGAATATCTGCAATATATAGCCATTGTAGCCCCTGAAATGCATTGCCATGTAGTCCTTCCTCATAAGACCCTCTTTCATCAGGCCATAAAAGTGGCCACTTTCCCAAGACCTCCCAAAGCTCATTATATGAGTTACCGTATCGCTCGCGGTGAGCAAGGCGTTCTTACTTACGAGCCCTACAAATTGTACCTTCTACCGCATTGGCACTTTCGCACTGTTCCTATTGCTCGCACATCATCGGAGACACTGTGGCAAAAGTTTCTTGAATTCTATGATTAAGATGACTTCGTTGGGATGGATATGGCACGAAAATTCATTCAGATGGGCATGACAAGATCAAAACGATATGCAAAATACAAAGATGGAAAGAAACATACCAATGGGAAGGAAAAAGGGGATATAAATGAAAAGAGTACAGGCCATGAAGGGAAGGAAGAGAAGGAGGCAAGTAAGGTTTTCAAGGTGGTTTGGGAAAGATGTAAGAATCATGAGGGGCATCAAAATATGAAAAAGGAATTCTTGTCGGAGCAGAAGGAGTGGGATAAGATGGAAGAGATCAGCCGAAAACGGAGGTGGCATCAAAAGCGAAGAAGTCGATGAGAAATGCGGGAGTCAAAGCTGAAGAGAATGATTGAAAGGCTTCTGGGTATCCTGATATTTTCAACGCCTACGTAAGCCTCGTTCCTATCCAAACGCCGAATCATCAACTCATTATTTCGTTTTGCCGTCATCGCTCTTCCCGTCTTCATCTATGCTGTGAATCTAATATCATTAGTTTTGCCTTATTGCCAACAAAGCAAACGACATACCTGGTTGGCAAAAGCGATCCATTCCTCCATTCCTCTAACATAGGGATCCGCTGTATCATCTGGAAGCGCTTCATGACCCCAGACCATTATATCCTCAAATTCAGACTGCTCTTCCACAATTTTGACGTCAGGTTTAGGCTCAGTATCCCCGTCCTCCTCCACGCTATTTGATTGTGATTCCCTTGGTAATACCTGGTCGGTCGAAGATAAGACGATGCCTTTGTATCCTTTTGGAACCTTCAATTGCTTGCCGTGGAGTTTTCGGCCTCGAAAATAGGCGACTGTTTTTCCATCTAGAGAGATTTCCAAGTTAGATACCAATGCGAGACGAAGAGGGATTATCCGTACCAGAAGTCGTCCTGGGATCCCAGTATCTCTTTGAAGCATTTACAGGTCCATTATGATGAACTCGACAGGGCAGTACATTGGGCGTACATTTGCCTTTGTGGCTCTTACTCTTCTGTATAGCGAGCATTGTCCTGAACCTCGAGTGTAATTGAAGCTGCCTCTTGAATTCTTCTCGAATTTACCTAGGTACATTTCTCAGTTGTCGCGTCTTCCCGTTCGCTTACGGAGGTAAGCACACGCGACGCGTTTCCTCGCCAAGCCTCGTTACTCGTTAATCTTGCCCCCATGCCAGCCACATACTAACCTTAAAATGAGAACATCATTCTCTAGATCTCCCTCTTTTGATCAACAAGAACTCCGCTGGTCCAGATCCGATGAGCTCTGAAAAGCGTTGGAAATCTCTCAAGATACCTTCTGGAGAGGCTCCCCACCCCCACTCGAACATGGAATGCTTCACCGCCTCCAGCCCTTTGAACTCCCGCCGGCTGCAGCTAGGTCACGTTTCAATCCCAAGCATGAAAAGATCAGTGCAGAGTGCATTGGTTCAGCGGCCCAGTACCGGTACAGCACTCTTCCGAGTGTTCACCATCAGCAAACATCAATGCGGGTGTTGTTCCTCGCCGCGAAGTTAGTGATCAGTGATGGCTCCTTTGCAGATTGTACGGGGATGTCGTTGCCGCCGCAGGGTTATCCCTGTAGATTACATACGCATTTCCTTAAGCTTCATTCACAGAGTTGAGCTTCTCGTCGCTTCGACAGGAAACATAATAGGAAACACAGGTCTTACGGGCAAGGCATTGCGGACAACATGGAGTCCGAAATGGGGGTTCCCGGACGCAATCTGGACAAAAATGAAAAGTCATGTTGTCAGCACTCGACATGATTATCATATGAGACTGCAGAATGGAACCACTTGATATGTACGGGGTCCTACACCAAAAAGAAATATTCTGTGGGCAACAACGGGTCTCATGTCTACTGCCTAAAGTGCTTCATGGAAAAATACATCACTGGCTCTTTCTATCTCGTTGATCATCAGGGAACTACCACCCTACATACGATATGCCGTGTGAGTTTGGTACCTTACAGTCCAACCTATCATCCAACACGGACACCTGCGACTTCCAGAAGACCTCTTTTTGGGTTGCCAATGCAAGAGCAAACGCACAGTCGTAGTAGTGGGGCAACCATGCATCGGTCTTACCAAGGTGCCCTCCGAGGTCTACCCCTCCCTTAACTACTTACAGTAAGGACCCCAGTCTGGAACATAGTCGTTATGGCACGGTTCCTGGGATGGCGGAATTTTGTGAGTTTCAATTACGACTGACTAGGTGCCATTGTCCGTGGGTAAAGTTCTAGCTAACACCACGATCTTCTCTCTTTTGTGTTCATTTTTCCTGTCCATATTGACATATCTAAAGCAAAGTTATTTTCTCACTTAACTACAATAAGCTACGCAGAACTGTCCGACTAATGCTCAAAGTGGGGTGCATTCTAGTCAAGTGAGAACCTCGGAGGAAGTCAAGCACGAGAAAAGTAACGGCTACCAGTGACATAGAATTGGATCTTGTGGTAGAACTCGCTTGACCCGCTGTTCGAAATCGCGAATTTGCGCGAAACTCTTCGACTCAGCAAGCTTCCCAGACACCTCAACGGTTTTCCAACACTCCGTAGCGCCTTGCCAAACTGCGACCGAGTCAAAGGGTAATGCACGCAACCCTCAAAAATGACTTCCTACCTCACCCAACCCTTTGCTCGCGGTAGCGACCTGCTTCGAAGTGCTCTCGGTAGTGTCTCTTGGGGGCCCGCACTTTCTGTCTCCAAAGTGGCCGTGGAATCACTTCTTTCGCGCATTGAGATAGGAACTTTGGTTATAATTGATCAAACCACCAATCACACCACGCAATATGGGCAAAAGATTGCGAAAGAGTATTCCAAGACGACCAATGGGGTTAATGGTGTAAATGGAACATCGAAAAAGAGTGGTGGAGCAAACAGGGTGGTATTAGTCGTCCGGAAAGAGACATTCTGGGTTCGGTTGTTTCTTTTTGCAGATATGGGCTTTGCAGAGTCATATATGTTGGGAGAAGTTGAATGTTCGGATTTGACGAGCTTCTTCCAGGTGGGCTTGCAGAAATATCCCCAAGGCAGTTCAGAATCTAATGGTTGTAGCTTTTTATCCAAAACCGGTCGCAACTGGCGAATGCAACGACATTGACTTCGTCGGTTGCAGCTACGATCACGGGACTTGCTCGGAGCACTAACACCTTGTCGAATTCATTGCTGAATGTTTCGGCGCATTACGACATAAGTAATGAAATGTTTGCTGCCTTTTTGTCTGAAGACATGACATATTCGTGCCCAATATGGAAGCCTCAATCGAGTGCAGATGAGGATGAGGAGTCTTTGGAAGCCGCCCAGATGACCAAATTGAACCGATTCATCGATGGAGCTTGCATCAAGCCGACAGACCATGTTTTGGAAATTGGAACTGGATGGGGTTCTTTTGCTATCGAGGCAGTTCGCAAGACAGGTTGCAAAGTAACATCTCTGACATTGTCTATTGAACAGAAGGCCTTAGCTGAAAAAAGGATCAACGCAGCCGGGTTTTCCGACAAGATTGAAGTGAAGCTCATGGACTATCGAGCCCTTCCAGTGCCCAAGGTCCTATACGACAAAATAATATCCATTGAAATGTTGGAAGCCGTTGGTCGGGAATACCTGGAAACCTATTTCTCCTGCATACATCGACTCCTCAAACCGGATGGAATAGCGGTATTCCAATGTATCACCATGCCTGAAGGGAGATATGAGGCGTATGCCAAGGGGGAGGATTTTATTCGAAAATACATATTTCCAGGAGGACATCTTCCATCTATCACTCAATTGGTAGATAATATAACCAAGGGGTCAGAAGGAACACTGATTGTGGAACGTATTGAGAACATTGGTGGCCACTATGCCAAGACTTTGCGGTTGTGGCGAGAAAACTTTATGGCAAATTTCGAATCTCGTATTCGACCAGCTCTTATGGCCGAACATGATGGTATGGGTGACAAGGAGGTTGAGGTGTTCCGGAGAAAGTGGGAGGTAAGAGTTCCATAGCATCATGTTTTGGCGCTGACTAACGTATCTCGAAGTATTATTTTACATATTGCGAGGCAGGGTTTGCTACCAAGACATTGGGAGATGCCATTATCACTGTAGGCCGTGAAGGGGCTATGGAGCTGATGGAGGGTATTCCACTTTGATATGTGGTTTGATTTGAGCGTCGGAGTTCGGAGGAACATGAATGATCGATGAGCGTTACACCACGTATCGGCGTCCATTATCGAAAAGACAGTTTAGACCATATAGAGGAGAAGATGAGAGACGAGGGCCATAATTCGACTTTCTCGAGAATTGTACTTGAACGATTACAATCCGCTGAGATTGTATGCCGTGCATCTGGTGACCAATTTTCTTCATAAATATGGTTTAACGCTTGTTCTTTTTCTTTTTCTTCTTCGGGGTTGATTTAGAGCCTCCTCCATTAGTTCGAACCGGGAAGCGTTGTGCATTTTCGATATCGAATGCAGACTTACGCCGTCGAAACAGAAGCATGGCAGCACGTGCATCCTCGATACTAGAATGTTCACCACCTTGTATTTCCACACCAAGGACTTCCTTGGCTAGCTTCTTCAGGCTAGGAGTCTTTCCAGCACTGTATTTCCTGAATCCTGAGAACTTGGACGTATCCCGAATATCTCGCTTAGGGTGGCCTAGCATCATTGCATCGAGATCATTCCTGACAGCATGACCGACAATAACTCTGTCTTTCAATATTGTTGCAATAGTCTCCTGAACTTCTTCGAATTCTCTAGCGGCGGTCATGTGCTTCGGTGCTACACCACTGACATGAGTCCGCCAATCGGTGACGAATTCTTTTGGCCGCACGAAAGAATCGTATACTTGTGTTCCATGGAAGTTGACAACGCTGACCCGAGCCAGGACTGACCGATCCTCCTCTCCGCCAACCCCTACCATCTCACAATCGATTCCGACGTATTTTCCAATTTCGACGTCTTCCGATAGTCCCTTGTTGATTTTGTCTGCTTTGGCACCCTGGATGGTGATATCCGTCAAGTCTCCTCCATATGCATCCGCGAGGTCTCTGGCAGATATGTCGTTGTCCTCCGCCCATAAAGCTAGAGATGCCGAGGGTGCAGGTTCCGTGACCTCCACATTCTCGGAGCTGCTCCCACTGCCCATTTTGATTTTCTTCGTTCCTCGTTGTAAAGGACTGGTGGGAGTCTTCACTAGCCCGCCCTCCAGCCTTCTTCGTTTTGAGATGGAATTTTGGGTCCTTTCCGAAGGTGCAACTTTTCGCTTCCGATCAGCGCTGGATTTGGATTCCTGCTTCAATGTTGCCTGTAGTTTTTTCCAATTGCTGGAAAATTCAGGGGCCATTTCGTGAAGGTCGAGTCTGCTGCAAACCTGGACTCTGCAAATCGTGTTGAAGAGAGGTCGGCCTCGGTTTTTCTGCGGAATATTTTCCATGGACTTGGGCGGGAATGTTACGCTAGCGGCCGCCCCCAGCTTGTGTTTGCCCCTCCAAAATCAGCAACTGAAGTTACGAGATCAACTATTACAACAATTATTTCCATCGAGAAAGTCGCGATTTTCATCATGGGAGGAGACACCAAGAACCAGGATGCTTCTACTGGCTCTCCTGCGCCAAAGCAGAAGGGTAGAGCGACTGTTGATACCTTAAGGTGAGCACGTTTCGCGATCTTGTATTCTAAATATTGCGACACTGATGTTCCTTTCAGGATAGGATGCTTGGCTATGGTCGAGAAAGTGAGTTGCCCCAACCCTGCCCTTTTCCCACTCACCACGGTTGAAAGTCTGTTACCTGGGCTTCTGGAAAGGCCATTTCAATGCATTGCCCGCATGAACAGTGCTAATCGTCATACATAGGACGGGCGACCAAGGCGAGCAGAGATCCTGAGTATTAAAGAGACGAAAAGCGGCCGACAGTTTTACTGCAACTTCGACAATTTTAATAAGCGTTTGGATGAGTGGGTGCCTGCTGCTCGCATCGACTTCCAACAAGATGTAGAATGGCCCAGTCCAGAAAAGCCAAAGGAGGCGAAGAAAGCTGCTGCTCCAGTGGCTAAAAAAGACCACTACAACGAAGAAAGCACAAAAGCGACCCGCTGCCACAAGAGAAGCATCAGTAGCCTCAGAAGGAGGGACACCACATCCCTGGACTGAGTTTGTCGAGTCCCAGAAAGCTACTCCAAGCGCTGATGAAGACGAGAAGTTGACACTGGCTTTGGATCTTGATGGAACACCAGGAGCAGACGATGACGACGCTATGGATGTTGACGAAGCGGTGTCAGAGGCTGTTGCTACCAAAGCCGAATCTTCGGAACACTTCAGTCGCGAGGAAGAGATAGAGAAGCTCAGGACGGGAGGCTCAATGACGCAGAACCAAGCAGAGATATCACGTATTCGAAACATTTCCAAAGTGCAGTTTGGCAAATTCGATCTCTACCCTTGGTATTTCTCGCCTTACCCAGAAGTCTTTACGCAAGAAGATTTGATGTACATTTGCGAATTCTGCTTGTGCTACTATGGCGATATTAAGTCATTCACAAGACATCGACAAAAATGCACATTACAACATCCTCCTGGCAATGAGATATACCGAGATGACTATGTCTCATTCTTCGAGATTGACGGACGACGGCAGAGAACCTGGTGTCGAAACCTGTGCCTACTCTCAAAAATGTTCCTCGATCACAAGACATTATATTACGATGTTGACCCCTTTCTGTTCTATGTCATGACAACCAGGGACCAGAAAGGATGTCACCTAGTCGGATACTTCTCGAAGGAGAAAGAAAGTGCGGACGGTTATAATGTTGCCTGTATCTTAACCTTACCGCAATTTCAACGCAAAGGGTACGGCCGACTCCTTATTCAGTTCTCGTACGAATTGTCAAAAATTGAAGGAAAACTTGGCTCACCCGAGAAACCTTTATCCGACTTGGGCCTTCTATCCTATCGACAATACTGGACCGAAAATCTGGTGGAAATTCTTCTGGAATATAACGAGCGCGATGAGAGGTGTAGTATTGAGGCGTTAGCTGCACATTTGGCTATGACCTCGCAAGACGTTGAAAGCACACTACAAGCACTTAAGATGCAAGTCTACCACAAGGGCGAACACAAGATAGTGCTACCGACGCATTTGATCAAAAAGCATGAAGCACTCAAGGAGAAACAGAAGAGCAAGCCAAAGAGGGTAATTGAGCCGGCGAGAATACAATGGAAACCGCCGGTTTTCACTGCAAGCACTCGGACCTGGGGCTGGTAGATGTGGCTTACTGTTGCCTTGAGATTCCGACAGCAGATTGGGTGGGAGAATGGCGTTCAGGTTGGTCTGCAAAAATTTCTGCTAGAAGGTCAGGCTACACGGAGAAATCGCAAGATACCAAAATCTGGGTTTTAGGTTCAGCGTGGTTAAATGTAGGAGTATGTTCGAGAGTCAGCAGTCGAGGTATCTGATCCATTCCTTGATATTGTATTCCTTTTCTCTACCAAAGTGTGATAAGGCACTCCAACTTTTCCCTTGGTCATTCGGTCGGTTGCTGGGATGTTATTCTCGGTTGCGGCTCCATAAGATATCCCAATGATTCATCAACTTATGTTCCACAGCATTATCGATTCCCAGGGTCTCGGAATATCAATAATAACGCGGCTGACTTTCTGTCAGATTCTAAGTATAACAACTTTCGGTTTGAGTGATTGGCGTCTGATATAAAACTTCGATGTTCTGGCCGTTGACTGTGAGCACGACGCCGTGGAACGTACAGCGGCGCTGATATACTTCTGCTGTTTTTTAGAGCTTATAAATCCTATTGTCAAACGCCAGCGCATCCCAATGACAAGATCTAAGTGGAAAAACAATCATGTGGTCCACGCCATCAGACGGAATCAGGCATAAGATCCCGGATGTTTGCAGTCACAAACCATCTTTCCTGTGCTGCCAGGCTGGCGGCACCCGAGCCGTTGAAACTGATGTTGTATCACAAGATCGCTCCTTATCTGGTGCTACCTCGTGTCTGCATTTTTGGTACATAGTTCTACTGCTTGTTTCTGCTTTAAATTTCCGACTTTATTGTGCTTCTCTACTATGAAATAGTTTACCTTCATATGTATACCTGAAGCCTATTATCAAACAACACTTGCTTGGCTCAAACTCCTACCTGCCAAAATGCTTTGGAGAAAATACAGAGATGCTTTACCACGAGCAAAGATGGTATTGCTTCCTGCAGCTCTTATCTATACATTTGGAAGCTTCGGAGCAGAATGTTTAAACAGTACCGATGTGTATCTGATAGAACAAGCTGTTTGCCGAGAGTATCATAGCATGTATGGTGCCTTAGGCTCGCCAATACAGGTCATGATGGACGAAAATCTTTGCAAAGCCCCAGAGATTCAAGCTCAGGTTGCCAGAATACATGGGGTTTTTAGCTTTCTCATATTCCTTCCACGTAAGTTGGATGTGATCGGATCGATACAAAAGCTGACACATATTTAGCACTTTTTTTTCACCGGGCCATATAGCTTCGTCACAAGTCTTCTGGGCAAAAAGACTATTATATTCTTGAATACCATCAATTTCGCATGTGCAGGGCTCTATTTTACATCGGTTTGTGAGTTGAGCCCAGTCCTTAGAAAACTGAAAGGATCATAACCCCGTAGGCTACTTCCATGACGTTTTCGACATTCGCTGGATTTATTTGAAGCCATTATTCGGTGCGCTGGGTGGCGGCTCCATAATTATGTTCTCCCTGTTATACAGTTATATTGCAGAGAACGTCCCACCAGACGAACTGTATGTCACTAACGTTTCCCTGTAAGATTCCCTTCAATTCACACGCTCACGTTGAACTTAGGAGTGGCGTTTTGAACAAATTCAACGCTTTACAATGGTTAATGTCATTTCTTGCAATGTCACTCAGCTCCTACCTACTGCGGACCCAGGTATGGCTACTTTGCATGATTGGAGTTTTCTCCTTGGTATTAGCTATTCCGGCAGCGTTGCTGCTCCCAGAATCAGGAGAGCCAAAATCACGTCCTGATGAATCTTTTCCAACGCCATCCTCAGCGAGTTCAGATTATTCGACAGCTACGCTCACTGATGTTACGGAATGCACGTCACTACTAAAGCCAAAATCAACATCCTTACTACAATCGCCCAAAACCCTCGAAATTCGTCCATATTTGGAAATTTACTTCACACGTATTCTCGAATCTCTTCGGTGGATGTGTTCTTTCTCCTGCTCTGCATCACTCATCAGCGCCATCATATTTTCCGTCCTACTTCTCAATTTTAGTGCAGGCATCCGCGTTCTCTTCTCGCAAGTAAGCGCCCAACTTCTTTACTCTTTGCTCCTGAATGCATTTTCCACAAGATTAGATAGATAGATTCATTCTATCCACTGTCTAACCCTCGAAAGCTTGGAGTGCTAATTTGCTGAAGTGGGCCGCATATACCTTCCGCTACACTTTCGCAAATGTCAATAGCCTAGCTGCTCTCGAAACCGTTTTGTCTGGCACCGTTCTCCTGTCCCTCCCAATGCTTAGAAGTCGCTTTCTCAAGCCCTACTTCTCCTCCAATGTTGACCTTATCGTCACCAAGCTTTCTCTCGTCGCGCGGTCTCTAGGAATCCTCTGTATGGGATTTGCCCCAAATATCCCGTGCTTCATTATCGCTCTCATGATATTCACCTTGGGAGCTGGAATGTTTGACTCGCTGAGAGTATTTTTGACAGGACAGATGGGGTCAAAAGAAGAAGTGGAAAGATTGTACATGGGGATTGGGATAGTAGAGTCGATTGGGTATATGCTTGGAAATGCGATATGGAGTACCGCTTTTGCAGGAGCCGTGGAATCGGAAAGATATTGGAGACTGAGAATACCATTTTTGGGCAGCGTTGCGTCTCTGGCCCTTGGGTTTGGTGGCCTCTGGATGTTGGGGAGGCTGCAAAAACAGCCAGTCGAGGAGGCGGGAGCTGATGAGCCCGGGTCCTTAACAAGTTAAGAATGTGACATATCTGCTGCGACTGCCGGCAGATGCTCTATATCAGATGGGTTGTGCCTATGGCGAAGTTGTGGGACAGTGTCACAAGGAAGGCTGCGAAGCTGGAGTTGGTCAAGATGTTGGTTCGTCTTGAGGCGACTTGTCACATTCGTTTACGAATTTTAGAATCCCATAGAAGCTTATCAACACATAACAAATTAAATACTCCCTTGCTTTTGGTTATGAATTGGATTACAAGCATCTGAAATCCTAGCGTGGTCACCCTATTTGGGGAACCATGGTCCGTGCCCTTGTTTTGTTCTAGCTACTTTAGGTAGCTTCACCATCGACAGCCAAATATTTCGGAGCTCTAGAAACGTGGGGAAAATTTATGTTAGAATTAGTGAGATGAAACCACTTTGATCAAATTGTAAACTCCATTCCTTAAACATTATGATTCCATGAAATACGCAGGATCGACCGAGCCATGGATATGTTTCCCCACAAACCCCGCTTGCCCTTCGGGAAGGTACTACTAGCTCGCGTGGTCTCCTCATTACCTCCTCAAGCCTCTACAACACGATTTTATGCTAGGAATTATTCCTTTCAATTCACGCACCTCCTCTTCGGTGACCTCAGATTCGAGCGTCCTGACTGTCATTGAATCTTCCAAGAGACATCATGGCTCAATCCTCCATGGCACAATCTCGAATCACGTTCTCGTACGTTTTCAACGCTCCCCCTTCCGCGATTGTTCATTATGGAGCAGCCACCGCAAAGCAATGCTAACCTCAATTGTATGATACAGTCGTCAACGAACGCCTCTCCTCATTGGCACATTCTTGGTTGGAAGCGCTTTCTTCATCGGCTTGAAATGGAGGGCGGTAATGCAGAGGAGTGAAGCTGCCAAGCAGGCTAGCTCAAAGACAAATTACAATGTCCAGCCTGGAGAACGAAGCGGCAAGTCTCCGACCTCAATTTTTGGCGTCTTCAACCTCAATTTATCCAAGGGTTTTGATTAAAAGCGCTAATATTTATCGTGTTGGCAGGCGGTGGGGTGTAAGCAATTATTGAAAACGGGCGGGCGGGACGCGTATGACGACAATAATGGAAGACGAATGTAGATGGGACCGGCTGTACATATGGCACATAGATTGGAGCAGGCAATGTGGTTGGTGGTAGATGATTTTATGGCGTTGGGCTGGCTTTGGCGGTGTGGTTTTGAGAAAATCATGGAAACAACTGCGGACTCGTGAGTGGACGCAAAATACAAAAGGTCCTGTATTATACTAGGTGGAAATATTGCAGAGCGAAGTCAAGATGTCGTTTTGTGTTCTCCGGGGTTAGGGATATACTGCGGAAAGCTCAGCAGCCGACCAATAATGATGCGCCTCCATATTCACCTCTATAGTAAATGAAGTAAAATTGTTTAACGAGTAGAGATAGCGCGATCTTAAAGTATTGGTCAAAAAGGTTCAGTAAAAACTTAGTTATTGAGTTTTCGTGTTAACCTAATACCCTTACACACCCCCGGGTACTCTATCGGAGACAACCAGATTCGGAATTTTGCAACTCTGCTAGGATGCTAAGCAAGGATTCTACGGCGGATCTTCTCTTCGAGTTTCCTGGTGCTTTCTCTTCAGAGTTGGTATCTCTCTTTGTTTTATCCACAATCTTTCCAGGATAGTAGTTCTATGTTCCATCCGTATAAGCAAGTTGTGTGTGGACTGACCACAGCTTAAGCGATTCTTGCTTGGACTACTATCTTCTTAGCTCGACTTCCTAATATTTTAGAGGCCATCGTCCCCAAAATTCAATTGCTCCAGTCCGAGGTTACACAGAGGGAAAAGTGGATCACGCTCTCACGTGATCAAAAGAATAAAGTAGACCCGAAATTGACGTCGAGGATATCGTCACATCTAATTTCATAAAACCACTCGATATCATTCACGGGTTTAGTCTCTCCCCCAACAACCCTTCGGTACCCTCTCAACTCGCGAGTGATGGCGAGTCCCAGTCCCAATCTTGATCCTGGCGTGAACGGTGCGCCATATGCGTCTCCAGCAAGTCAAGCGGAACCAGTATCGGAAATCACCTCAAACTTGAACTCTCTCAATATCCCTGTTACTCCAGAAAAGAAGTCTTACTTCCCATTCTTGGATCTCCCGCCAGAGATTCGAAACAAAATCTATGCATTCACCTTCGTCATGTCCCGATCGCGTGATGCAATTTACAACATCCCCGACTTCCTCGTTCACGGAGATGGAAAAAATCGCGGTGGGATCCGCTGGAAAAATGTCGAGCACTTCTATCTGATTCTCGTCTGCAAGAAAATATTTCTTGAGGCACTCCCAGTCATCTCGGCAGAGAGCTTCATGGAGATCAAGGTTTACGTCGATGAGTCCTCTCGCCGACGAGAAAAGAAAGCAGAAGCCGCCTATCAAACATTGCTTCGAACAGCGCCATTGTGCAAAGGAGCCAACAAGGTGGTTTTGAATGTCACGCCAACAGATTGGGAGGTTGATTTTCGTGGCGAGGAGCAACTTCTCAGACTTGCAAGCGTCTTGAAAGATTATAAGAAGCTCAAGGAGGTTACTCTTAAGGTTACGCCTTCATGTCTCGCTTGCAGTAACTGGCTGCCGCTACTAGGATTTTTCCTTTTAGCAAGGCAGGGAGTCAGTTTGTGCTTCGAATTAATGGATTATGAGATCGACACTGATGAGGAGGAGGATGCCGAGGAGATTAAAGAAGAGCGCAAGACTGCTGAGCACAATATCGACTTGTTGGCGAAGGAATATAGTGGTAAAAAGCCAGATGTCAGTTTTTCAGGATTCTCCACCTTCTCCAGTGATGGCTTTTGCTGACATTGTTAGGTCTGGATTGAATGGAACTTTGTTCGCGATGATAGGGAGTATTATTGAGGCCAGCTTTGGAATGGTTTCGGATCATCAAAAATTCGCCGAATAATCGATCTTCACACTGCTCGTGTTGAGCTATTGCCTGGAGTTTACCCTCCTTGCTATTGGACTAATGGAATCAAGTGCGTTCATAGATCAGGAGCTCAGATACATTAGTGACAAAGTCGTGAACGAGATATTTCCATTCCAACCAAATCACCCCAAACTGCAGCTTCAATTACAGGCCGAATTGCATCTCCCTTTTTGTTATATTATCTCCCAGTGCGGTAATGCTTTTTTTTATAGAGTGTACAATGTTTTTCTAGCACTACTTTCAACACTGCTTTTTTGCGCCAACATATATCCTCTACATATTTGCAAACTTGTTGCTTTTTCCTGAACCTTAAATATTCACATGCTTTATCAATTGGTAGATATACAATGCCAAGTATTTATGCCTCGATACCCCATCTTTCCTTTATTTCGTGCAGTACCGGAGTATCTAAGAGAGGAAGGTCTTCATTGAGCCAAGAAACCTGCCGGTAGATTCGGCCTGTACTGCGCTATTTGATTCGCTCACAGAGCTGCGTCGGAGCACGTGCATCTTTCCCCTGAATTCCGCCCTGCGAAGATAAGTGTTTGAGATGTGGGCTCAATTGAAATTCAGCACAATGCTGCAGAAGAATCAGGGAAACTTCTGTGGAAAAACTAGATCAATTCGGACCGAGTACCACATAAGGAAGCTCAGCAGAACGCCAAGCTTACTCCAAGACAAATAAACAACACAATAGTCGTGATGTTGGATAAGAGATTAAAATGTGTTTGCTTATCGGTAGAGAAGATTATAATGGGTGGTTGGATATTTGGATAAATGATGAGGGGTATTTAGAAATAGCCTCATGGGTGATATATTTAGTCATTCTGCAACTTTTCATTTCTTGGTTTCTAGGTCCTAAAGACAGTTTGTTTTCACTATACCCTCAAATCAGCAAATTCTTCGGTCAAAATCAATCATGCATTCTACCTTCCTTTTGATAACTGCCTCGCTCTTTACCGCCATCCTCGCCCTCCCGGCTCCCGCACCACAGCCTTCACCGCCAGGAATTCCAACTGCTTCAGTCGCCAAAAGCGAGCTTGCAGGCCTTACTGTTGCTGCCCAGGGCCCTCAGACTGGCTACAGCCGTGCTCTCTTCCCACATTGGGTACGACCCTCTTCAACAAGTGGGAAGGATGTTTCCTCCTCTCAACTCTCACCTTCGCAAGAGAAAAATTCAGTGCTTATTTTCTTGACAGATCAAGATTTCAGGGAAATGCAATACACGCGATGAAGTACTTATTCGTGATGGTACCAATGTCGTAACAAACTCGGCATGTGCCAGTACGAGTGGGAGCTGGTATAGTCCTTATGATGGCGTGACGTGGACATCTGCTAGTGATATTCAAATTGACCATTTCGTGCCTTTGAGTAATGCTGTTAGTATTCTCCTTTTTCTTACTGTATAGTACGGCAGAATATTCTTGGCGTGTCTTTGACCATTCGGGTGTCTTGTAACGTCTTCATACTCTTCACCTAAAAAATATTCTTCAAGGATAAACACTATGCTACTATGAGGCGTTATTCAAACCCCCCCCCCCGTACACAACATCATCTATATTTCCGTCTATTCCGGCTTCCTCGGTATTCTTTTAACTTTGTAGTTATTTGATAACTTTTAAGTTCTTCATCACGATTTTGTTGTACGGACAACCTAGTGGAAAGGATGATTAACTTCTGGAAGAAACCTTTTAGACGGCGGTGGGTTTGGATTCGAGCCCTAATCCAACCTCGCGAAAGCGCAAAGAGCTGATATTTAAATTATCATAGTGGAAGTCGGGCGCTGCCGCCTGGACGACGCCCCAGCGACAGGCCTTTGCGAATGATTTGACAAATCCGCAATTGGTTGCTATCACAGGTACCGTCAACGAGTCAAAAGGCGAACGTGGGCCTGAAGACTGGAAGCCTAGCTTGAGTACGTTTTTATTTATATACGAATCTCAAGGAGTCAAGCTAATCTAGGGCTTGCAGCAAGTTTCTGGTGTACATATGCGGAGATGTGGGTTAAGGTTAAGACGGTGTATGACCTTACTATTACCAGTGCGGAGAAGAGTGCTTTGGGTAGTATGTTGGATACCTGTTGATTGGGGAGAATTCATGCTTTTTGGTGCATCATTTAGAAGGATTTGCGAGGAGAGGACGTGGGCGATAGCGAAATGATTTGAAATAAAAGAATAGATATTACTCTTTGTGGATTTCAGGATGAAGCAGGAACGATCCACTAGCTTTCGAATGATTCTGCAACACAGATTAAAATCTTTACTATTATTACAAAACTAGATATACCAATTTTTCAAACCCGTTCTCATGGTCATACACATACCTAAACTTTCTTCCAGAAAACACAACCTACTCATCCTTGTTCTCCTCCTTTTAAGATCTTTCATTTTTGTACTTCATGAACCAGCATGCGAAAGGGGAAAACACAGTGTTGACAACCGCTCACGCAAAAAGAATACCAAAGTTCACCCGCTCAATTCTTGAAGACACCTAACGAGCCTGGGTGCAAAAGTCCGTGTTTTTAGGGTATTTTACTAATAAATCAAAAATCAAAAATCGAAAACTTTAAAAAGGTAGTTAATATATAGTGCCTTTGCCTTCTATAACTCGCCATTATGTAGATTATGAAGTATAATTATTCATAGTTATTTTATAACTTTGAAGTGATCGCGATAAGTCTGGTTTTTAAAAGCCTTAAGGCGGGGTCGTGAAGCCTGAAAATCGCTTAGAAATGGCCTGAAAACACGGACTTTTACACCTAGGCTCGTAACCTCACCGACCTTAAACTTAAGTCCCAAAACCCTACAGAGCCACCTTGCTGGCTCCCTTTCTCGCCGGTCTCGTCTCCATCTAGCTTTCCAGAGGTTCCATCCCAACGGTCCTGATTCAACGTGCCATCTGAACTCCTGGGCATGTCCACTTCATGACCTCTAGCTCTGTAAGTTAGAATGGAAGTATGAAGTATGCGACAATGGAAACAGAGAGAGAAATATAGGGTGTCTTCCAACAAGAAATAACTGTGCAGGAGTTGGAAGAAAGTAATTGCGGCCTCGAATACTACTACTAAATTATCTTTAACACCATCAACACTTACATTTCTTCGCTACTGCGCGTTCTAAGAGACGAGAATAGGGAATGGTGCCAGTGCTAAGAAAACACAAAGAAATGACCCTTGCTGATGGTCCAGACATGAGTACAGCTACTAATGTAATTTCATCATGAATATCCTTGGTTTGTTTCCTAGATGAACGAGGTTGCTATTGGTCGTTGCTGTGGCCTTGAAAAATCGTGATGTCAAGCTTTGCCCACTGCTATCATCGTAGAAAATTGTCACTAACGGGTATTTGTGGGAACCTGCCGCCACATCAAGACTCAACGAGGCAAGCTTATTTCGGACCCAAGTAAGTTGATAATATAGTGTTGGAGAGTGTAACCAGACTTCTAACATTGATATGAATCGGTACATAACGAAAGTTTCAGCTTTTTACCGAATTAATGCCCCAATGGCTCATTTTGACTTTTTGTTTTATTGCTACTCTGTCTAGATATCTGTCATCTTACCCGAATTCAAGATATCCATGATCTATTCCAGGTATAGAATCCCAGTGTCCCTCGATCTCAGACCTGAGTGAAGAATGTGACCATAAAATATTTTTTTCACCCAAATCATTCCCCGTCTTCACTCATCATCCATCCTATTCATAAACCCAGTCGTTTCAAGACCGAAATGTTGAGACCGCTACACAGAAACATGCTATGCCGACGCTCAAGCAAAGTTGTATGGCATCGCAATCATATAACACAAGCCGCCCCATGCCCTTTGGTCCTTTAGATATCGTGTGAAAAGAAAGAAAATTTTGTGCTGATAAATGTAATGACACATCGTTTCAATCGTTATGCAAGCAACTCCACATCCAAACCAATAGAGCGCATGAATAGGTTGACATTCGCCAAACGCTGGCTCGACATTGCTGGAGGAAGAGTTTTGGCGTGAGCCACCGTCTCCATAACTCGATCCTTAACAGCCATGACAAGTCTCTGCTGTTGCTCGGGGCTAGCGCCAATACCGATAGCAGCAAGAAATTGCCAAACGTAAACATCCTCGCCAGTGTTGACTGTTCCAGGAAATATGTTTGGTAGTGTTGGCTCTAGGGCGTCAAAGAAAGCATTATAAGTAGATACCCTGTCAGATAATTAGTACCTTTGTTCAAACACCTGGTCGAAATACATACCATTGCTCCCACTCTTGCTCGTTGCTTCCCGCTTGCTTAATGAGTTCTGCCCGGCTCAGGAGCATCGTCAACATGCTGACACCAATTCTCGTCCGAGCAATTAGATCAATGTTTAGGCTTAAAATGAGACCCAAGAGACCTGTAACGATATCCAAGCCAGCCTCGTTGAGGTATCCGAAAAGAGTGTGCATGACCGCCAATGAGAAGAGCTCCACATTTTCGCGAATTGCTGAATTCAATTGAAGCTCACCCAGTTGAAGGAGTCCTTGGCGAACAACATCCAATTGGTCGAGGTGAACAACGATCATGGTCAAAATGGTGGTTCGCTGCTCGTGAGTTATGTGGCGGAATACACGTGGAATTGCCTTCTTTCCTTTGCTGAAAGAGAGGAAAGCGATGAAAGGATGGGTAGTTGTGGCACCAATAGGCTCGTGGACTTTCAATTGTCTCCATAATTGTTGATTGAGGGCTTGCTCCTTCTGGCGCCAATCCATGTGTATTCCGACGAGCTCTGGGTTGATATCATCATTAAGAGGAGGAGGCATGTGTCGCTCATGGTCCTCCAACTGCATTAACGTATTGTAGACATTCTCAATATCGGTTAGAACGGTCTTCCTGTCACTACCAGTAACTGTGTGGTGGGATTTGCGATCACGAGCGGAGCTGCCAGGTCGATGTTGATCGGCTCCACTGTCAGCACGTCTGATGTTGAGGAGCGGTTTGGGAGTCTTAGCATTGCTGAAAGATATCTTTCCCAAACTTCCCTCAATTACCAATTGTTTATTCTTGGGTTTATTCTTGGCTGCCTCGACTGCTCTTTGAACTTGTTGCTCCATTCGCTGCATATGGTTATCCCCACCTCGAGCTTGTCGGCGCATCCCTCCATGGCGGCCACCAGTTTGGAATAGATAAGTTTGTGCAAAGTTGCTCAAAGGCTGACCTGGGTGCTGACGTGGTCCTCCTCGGATCTGATTGTGAACTTGGTAATAGAAGTCCTCGGACAGTGCAGGGTCACTTCCATACTCATTGGGGTTTCCAGTTGCAGTAACGAGCTGTTGTAGCTGAATGCGAGTAATGAAATTTTTATCTTGAGGTGTCATAAGGCCATTATCTTTTGATAACAAAAATATTTTATGGTTACGTTTGGCACGCTTAGCATCTTCCATAAGAAAGGCTGCTCTCTCTTCCTCTGACAGATTGGCGAGCTGTTGTGGATGAGTTATAATATGGCGCGAGCCTGAGGGACGAGACTGATGACCAGGGTGCTGAACTGCAGGAGCTGACCTGTATTGCTCAGTTGAATATCGGTTGGGGTTTTGCAATATTTGAGTTGGTTGGGATGGAGCAGTCACAGCAGTCACAGCACTCGGTTGAGTGGGAGGCGGTTGCGAGCGCTGCAATATATGAACAGGCTGATGGGGTTGTCCAGCATGGGTTGTCGAGGCTCTTCATTGGGAGGCCCACTTGCCTGGAAGGGATATTGTTGCTGGGCCTGCTGGGGATAATCATGATACTGCTGTGGGGGTTGTGCATACTGCGCAGCTTGGGGTGCCTGCTGAGGCGGCTGAACAGGTTGAGCTTGAGCGGGCTTCTTAGCTTGAGCTCGCATAGCAGCTTCAACTTCTTCCAAGCTCATCATCTTGCGACCACCAGATGGTGGCCCAGGTGTAACAGGAGCATCGGAGGTTGGGATAGGATTTGGGCGCTTTGGCGCAACACCCCACAGATTGGCATCCACCTGCATATCCGGGACATACTCGGGTTCCTTGTATCGCTCATAGCCAGTTCTGGCTGGTTTGTAAGGTGAGTGGGAGAACGTGGAGGCTGTCGGTGTGACTCTCGATGGCGGCTGCTGGCGAGAAAAGCGCATTTGCTCCTCTGTAATAGCATCGGAGACTTTAGCAGTCTGGCCAAAGAAATCAAAGTCCTTGCCCACGGGTTGCTTTGCAGCAGCTACCGGATCATCTCCACCAAATGTATCATCATTAAATGCATCGTCCGTCTCGTCTAATTGATCACCTAAACCATCATATGTATCCTCGAAATCGAGTCTAAAAGATATGGATTAGTTTCAAGGTGAGGTTCAGACCAGCTCTTCGACTCACGCATCGTCATCATCGTCTTCATCTGGCCGCGGACCAGTAAAAGGATCCGGAGCTTGCGAAAAGCCAGGTGCCCTGGTGTTGTGTCCATGATCGCGGGGTAGGGCCGAATCGAAGCCAAAGAAAGACATGGCGGCGAGAGAAGCTTCTGAACTGTGCGGATCAACTCAAAATATGCACTCTGTCCATGGAGCAGACTTTGAGGTGGGCAGCAGGAGTATGTAGAGAATGGAAGGGTATCGGCTTGGCGATGATGCGGTTTTGAGGATGTTGGTGAAACAAACTTGTTGAAGAAAAGGTTTCCGCTGGGGCGGAGGAAGGCAGAGGAGGCAGGAGCTTGTCGGGTGAGTGGCTCAGGGACAGGGTCTCCCCAGGTCGAAGGTGAAAAGACAATGCAAGTTGTCGAGGTTGGACGTAAGAGGTGCAGGAGGATTGGAATATCAGAATGCACCAAGGACCAAGAACCACCTGCGAGGTTGAGGCCAATATCGGTGGTGGTGGGGGGCAGAAGCGAGGAGCAAGCCGACCTGGATGCATCGACGACTTTTTGAGAGCCTCATGCTTGGCACTTAGCGTGAGCTATTCCCAGTGTAGCTAGATCCTCCCACTTCAGGCACTGGCAGGCCTGCCCCTAAGCCTCTCAGGCCAGTTGTTGTTCAACAGGGAGTTTGCCGTAACCTTACCGGCCGCGCTGTCTGGGAACTTTTACGAGACCCAAAAGCACCATTTCTCCTTTTGAATCCATTGCGCGTCCTCCCACCGGCGCCCCCTTTGTTGCGCACCACCACACTTCTCTCTCTTCTTCTCTTCTTCTTTTACTTCATTGGCATTCACGAAGACTGCCGTGTTGATTGTTAACACCTTCATTTCAACACTCCTGGGGGCAGACTTGGTCCTTCGCAATCTATTCTAGGTTGCCGGCTGAGATTAGCTATCTTCATAGTCGTGGCATCAGCATCATCGACTTCCGATATTAATTCTGTCATAATGGCTTCCGGATCAGCCAGATACTTGAGATATATTCTCTTCGCCTTCTTCGTACGTTGTCTGCTGGCATCCTGTTCATCCGGCCTCCCTTGCTGACAGACCCTTAGGGCCTCGCTGTTATCTATTTTATTTCATCCTCGTCGACACAAAGAATACCAACGACAGGAGGATGGGGAGGGATACCGACGAAAGCTGGATCTGATGTGTCGCCAGTAGCGTCAGGAGCGTTGTCTGAAGCTACCGGCACGACGCCAAACCCCCAAACCAGCCTCCCGTCCTGGCTGCTGAAGCCGTTGCCTTGTGTTCGCTGTTCTCAGCTCCAGGTCTCCATGGAAATGATGCTCTGGCAGCAGCGCCGGCCTATCGACGGGACGGTAATAGTAAGATTCAGGTATGTTCAGGTAGGCTCAGGCATAGCTGTCCCGACTCCCGACCAGCATGCAATAATGCGTCGTCTTCGCAGGTACGGACTACGGAGCGTAGTTCTACGGGAGGTCCAGCACAGCACGAAGCACGGTATTCCGGAAAACCTGAACCTGCACACAGAACTTTGTACCTAGGTACTGCGCTGCTGGGATGGCAAAGTACTTAGGTCAGGGCATGTCCGAGGGTTGATGTGTTGTTGCTAAAGCTAAAGCTGAAGCTGTAGCTGCATGTTCATCGAGTGAATTCCCCATTCCAACTGATAGTCTGATAGATATTGCGGCAAGCTTGAGGCGGTGAACACAGGCCCTTGAATTGCCAGCCCCGACCACTCACAAAGGCCGGACTACTCCTCGCGCTGCAAATTCTTCGACAACCTTCATCGGTCAAGGCGGGAGGCGGAGGACTTCACCTTCTCGAGCATTTTCTCTCGTCGGTCGTTTGGTTCTTGCGTTGTGTCTGCTTTGCTGCACTCAAAAGCCGTTCGCTTTGTCCCGGAGTGTCGACTGTTAATCAGGTCTGGCCTCCTTATCCCATCGCTCTTTCCTCAAAACACACATCTCTCTGCGAGCACCCGAGGACGCTGCTTCCTGCTTCCAGGTAATTCCCCTCCAGCATCTGCCCCTCTCTCTCCCACCCCTCTTGCGGATGGCCAGCGTCACATGGGTTGTTCATTTTTAGAGACAAGTATACAAGCCACAACGCTGACGGTATCTTGTGATCGTTCTAGTGGCAACACTGGTACCGAGGCACCTTAGTTTCTCGTTCTAAAGAACCCTGTGAATTCGAGCTCGTCCTAATCGAATGGGTTATGAGCAATTCACAACCACCTTACTAAACCGAATACTGATGTCGGGCAAGAGGAACAGGGCTACAGTCAATACATTGCCATGGCAGAAGAGAACGTCGAGTTGAGCTCGTACGTGGGGTCGAATGGCACATATACAAACACTGTGCTCCTCAATGCAGTGCACTTCAACTACGCGTGGGTACTATTTGTGGTATTTCTGATAAGTTTCATCACCCACAGCATTCGTACCGCTCAGCCGTTGCCCGAATCAACAAAAGAACCTGTTCTCACTGGCCCGGGGGGAAAACCGCTGCCACGATCTGCTCGAAAGTACAAAGAGGAACGGGAAAAGAAGAGGAAACTTGAGGATTTCAGCCATGGTCGTAAACTGGTATTCCTCTACTTGTCCGCCGGACTGCTCGCCACTTTCGTTGCCAATGGAGTGAACATAGTCGTTCATGCTCTTTACGAAAGAGAAGATGGTTGGTGGTGTGGTGAAGCTACAGCTGTAAGTGGCAATTTTGCCCACTCTGTGAGGATCATTTCCTGACTCTCATTTCAGATATACGTTTGCGCTTCTGCATTCTTCTACAGCATATTTCTCATTTCCCTGGTCGACACCGCGCCATCACCAAACATAGTCCATCAAGTCACCTGGATGGTAGCCCTCATTGCCGAACTTGTACTGCTGGGAGGCACAATCGCTCTTTATACTTCTGATCACGAGGCGTTCAACTCTCTTCGCAGAGAACGTCACAGGGAAGAAGAGGCTCTATATAGGTCGCCAAACGAATGGGAAACTGTCGAGATCTTGGTAGACATTGTCAGGGTGATAATACTGCTATTCCTCATCGGCTTTTATATCGTTTTCTCCCTCGAGCGTTATTTCCAAAGTAGAGCCTCTTCTCGTCGGGATAGCGAATTTGATGAGCGTTCGCCTCTACTGCTCAATGGCCAAGCAAACGGAAATGGTCATGTGCCAGGGAATGGGTCTGTAGGAAATGGTAACGCAACACCTACCCGGTCGGAGAATGGAGCGGCAGAAAATGGGGATCACCACAATGGCTCTGCCGAAGGTGGAACTCCCGCCGGTCGTCGAAGCCTTGATGAAAATCCGGCGTTCTACAAGCCCACAACAGCACCGAATCGAACTTGGTGGGAGTATATCCGAGGGTATTCTCTATTCTTCCCTTATCTCTGGCCCAGTAAATCCGTTAGACTCCAAATTGTTGTTGTGGTCTGCTTTTTCCTGGTGGTCTTGCAACGGGTCGTCAACATCGCAGTTCCTTTGCAGGTTGGACGGGTCACCAATGAACTTTCAAACAAGGAAGGCAAAACTCCAGGAATGCCGTGGCTATCGATTTCCCTTCTGATAGTTTTCAAGTCTCTCCAAGGCACTTCTGGTATCCTTGGGGCCATTAGATCTGTGCTCTGGATTCCGATCTCGCAGTATTCCTACAAAGCTCTAACTACAGCCTCTTTTGAGCATGTCCATGGTCTCAGTCTTGATTTCCATTTAGGCAAGCGGACAGGCGAGGTTTTATCAGCATTGAGTAAAGGCAACGCAATCAACAACTTCTTGGAGCAAGTGACCTTCCAGGTGCTTCCTATGGTCTTTGATCTTGGTGTTGCCATCGTCTACTTCGGGATTGCCTTCGATGCATACTATGCCCTTATCGTCGCTATCATCACTTTCTCATACCTCTACTTGACAATTCGAATGGCACGATGGCGGTCTGAACAACGTCGTCAGATGACTAATTTGAGCAGAGAAGAGGATGCCGTTAAAAACGATTCCCTTACATCTTACGAAACGGTCAAATACTTCAATGCTGAGGAATATGAATTTGATCGGTATCGTCAAGCAGTCTCAGCTTTTCAAAAGATGGAATATAAAGTCACGATATCTCTGAACATCCTAAACATTTCTCAAAATATGGTGTTCATGGCAGGCCTTTTGTGTACCTCTCTTATCTCGGCATATCAGGTCACTACCGGGGTTCGCGAGGTTGGAGAGTTCGTCGAACTCTTGACTTATATGGCTCAACTTCAGCAGCCGTTGAATTTCTTCGGTTCCTTTTATCGCAGTGTCCAGAGTGCGATGATCAGTGGTGAACGCTTGCTTGAATTGTTCAAAGAGCAACCAACAGTTGTGGATGAACCTGGTGCGGTGAATATGCCGGCCTGCGAGGGTCAAATCCGGTTTCAAAACGTCAAATTCTCGTATGACCAGCGCAAGCCAGCGCTGGAGGATCTCAGTTTTACATGTCGACCTGGCACCACTACGGCATTCGTGGGTGAATCTGGTGGAGGAAAGTCCACGGTTTTTAGACTTTTGTTCCGGTTTTATAATGCCCAGAACGGTAGTATTCAGCTCGATGGAAATGACATCAAGGACATTACTATCGATTCACTGCGGCGACATATTGGTGTGGTTCCCCAGGACACGGTTCTGTTCAACGAGACTCTCATGTACAATCTGAGGTATGCTAACCAAAAGGCTACCGACGCGGATATATTCGCCGCCTGTCGGGCTGCGTCTATTCACGATAAGATATTAGCCTTTCCCGATGGCTACGATACTAAGGTTGGCGAACGAGGACTTCGTCTGAGTGGTGGAGAAAAGCAGCGTGTTGCGATTGCAAGAACCATCATCAAAAACCCACGAATAATCATGCTCGATGAAGCCACAGCAGCATTAGACTCAGACACCGAGCAGAACATACAAGAAGCCTTGAGGGCGTTGTCGGAAGGTAGAACCATGCTCGTTATTGCGTAAGAGCTCTTTACTCTTTCATTTAATCATCATTCTAACAGATCCAGGCATCGATTGTCCACCATCACAAGCGCTGACCAAATCCTCGTTTTACATGCTGGGAAAGTTGCCGAAGCGGGGACTCACCAAGAATTACTAGCCATGAAGGGTCGTTATCACAATATGTGGAGAAAACAAATTCGAGCAGAACAAGCCGCGGACAAAGCATCGAGGGCGGTGGCAAAGGCCAACGCTCTGCGAGAAGCTACTATGGATCGACCTGGTAGCTCCGGAAACGAAGGAAGTCCAAGTGAGGATGTTAGCGAAAATGAAGCTGATGCACGAAGCGGGACCACCCTAATCGGACCAAATATTACATCTAGAGTTCATCCTGCGGAAAATCTGCGCGATGCTGAATCCTCCGTTGCTGGATCGAACGTTGACACTTTAGTTGACGATTCGCTCGATGATACTCGACTCAATGATGGCCTTACTCAAGAAATGTCAACAGAAAATGAGTCCGCTACGGACTCACGGAACACCTCTCAAGAAAGGCTTTCAGATGAAAGCCGACCAGCTATTTAAAAGAAGATCTTGCTCGGGATATGAATATCTCCTGGGTTTTCGTTGGACATTTTGGTCCACGACAAGCAGGCCAATTATCCACTCAAGTGCACAGCACTCGTTCGAGCCAGAGATCACACTACCTGGTCAACCATTCGCCTTTTTTTTAATGAGTTTTCTCCACGACTAGCGTCTATGATGGAGATTCAAATCACGATGTTTTATGAAGAGGGCATAAAAAGGTGCATTGCGGGTGGTTAGCGATTGCTTTTGCTTTATGTTTCTCAAGCCAATTGGCCACCATAGAGAATGGCGCCATGGCTTCGTTGTAATTACAAAAGAAGGCGAACACAGTGCGTCAAACGGGTTATAAAAGACCTTAGATAATTAAGATGCAAATCAAGTTGCTGAAGCTCATTCCTCAACTAACTTCAATTCTTCTATGACCACTATGCTACAAACCTCTGTCCCTCGTATCACCCCTGCCACCATTTGCTTTTGGTACAACTAGTCTATCGATATTCTGGGCGAACGAAATCGGCGAAATTCTTGGGCTCACCCTCGAAATTGTGGACTCCATCTCCATGCGCATCATGCCCGTGGTGATCGTGGGAGTGAGCATCTTCAGTGGGGCCAACATACTCCATCTTCAACACATTGCCACATTCTGGGCAACGCTCGATGGGGCGATCGCGAGACATCTGTAATTTAAAAAGTCAATTCGGTTACCCCCCAGGCTTGACCAAAAAACCCTTACTGTAAGCCAGATCGTAACATGCGAATCAGCGGGGTAGCCAGTGCAACCAGCATACTGCTCGTCGCCAAAAGACTTGACGACGATAGGATTCTCAAGCGTCCCTGCCAGACCCCATTAGCAGTTGATCCTCCGAACAAGTCCAACACCTCCCCCAAATTGTGGCCTGATTTCGGTCGTACCTTTGCGAGAAGCGTCCAATGGCTTCATATCGAAGATATCAATGCCCTGCATCTTTCCGAGAATTTCCAATCGCTCTAGACCAGTTGCTTGCTCGAGATCGGTGGGTACAGTTCCGGGCACTGCGCCAGGACCTATGAGGTCGGCCTCGCTCTGGATCTCTGTAATATGCCATCAGCGCCCCGACCTCCCTCTTATCACGCAAGATTGAGCAAGCTTATAGGTGTATCGAACCTTGAAATTTCTTGATCTTTCCATCATTTGAGCTGCTGACGGACTTGGAAGCTGCGTCTCCTGCAAACCCAGTCAGTATTTAGGGAGCTTAAGATTAGGGGACAGGATCTCCTACTGCGCACAAAAGAAGTCGCGAAGCTACGCTTGACAATTGGATTAACTGCCACCCGGCGGGCAGCCGTCACTACGGTGCGTTGGAGGAACATGGCGGCTCAATTGGGGGTTGTAGGTTGAATGGTACGATTCAGATGAGGTTGAAATGTGAACGCTTCTAGCCGAGCTAAGATGTAAGTAGCACGTGATCATGGGCCCATTATTTGTTCGACGGCCGAGGCGCAACGTCTTCCAACAATCCAATTATTAAACACTTGCCTACTACTTAAAATCCAAATATATTTGTTTTATCAAAACTGCTTTTCTGGACCGGATGATTCTATCATCGCTTCAATTGCGTCTTTATCGATTTTCAAGGTAACAATTGCGATGTGCCAGGGTCAAACACCATAATTCCGTAAGGGCATCTAAATGCGATCCGAGTAATTTATTCCTTTGTCCCTTCCCCTGAATGCCCTACAGTCAGAGGGTGTCTCATCCTCCTGGTTCCTCCCGGCTCCCACCTCCGAGGGAAAATATGGTACCAATTTGTTGAAGCGATTGACAGTTTGGGAAACCAGGGGAATTGCATCAAGCCAACATCACTCCTTATGCGAAATGGCGTCTTTTTTAACTCAAGATAAAGGAGTTTCGAGGATTGCAAATCCCAAAAATCCAGTTCAAGTGAGCTGAAATGAAGTTGTGATGGCTTTGATCGAACCCATTTGAAAATGAATATTTTTATCAGCATGTTACGTGGTATTTCTGCTTCATACGACCATATTGCGTTGGATTTCGAATATCCTTTTATCAATCTCGACCGTATCGCTATTTCTCAAAACACTCGTGTCGGCCTTTACATCACTCGAGCCTGATGTTTAGAGCTTTCGCGATGTCACTGCGTATTCGGTGAAGAAGTTATGTAGAAGTTATTGGCACACGGTTTCCGTATCTGGGAAAGACTTTACATCCAATCATTAATTAGAGAACCCGCCGGGGGACAACTCACTTCTATTTATGTGGATTTGCTTTACACCCATCGCCTGTGGGTACCTATTTCAAATTTGCTTTTTTTTTTTATCGGTAAATACCTCAAATACCGTCAAAAATATATATCAATACCCGGGATACTCTTCTTCTTCGTGTTACTTGGTGTAATACATCTGTTTCGCGGGTAGTAAATGAATGAGAAAAGGCTCATAGATTGACTCGTTCGGATGAAACCACAAATGAGTACTTTTAAAACTGAATATCTCAGTCGTCAATACTCGCTATGATAAATTCAAGAAGTATATAAAGGTTTATAGACCACCTCGCTATTTTTGTAGGTTGTCTTGCCCTTGCTGGAGTAGCATTTCAGGCATCAAATTTAATTCAAGTGGCATTTGGGAGATTTGTCTTTTTTTTATTTCTGACTAAGTGGTACTTATTCATCTCTAGTTTAGGAATTACAGCAGAGGAATGGTCAAGAATTGTTTTTTCACATTGCTAGTGCTAACAAATTTCACTACCAAAATGGATTTTGAGATTTCTGCAGCCTTATTCTTGAACATTCTTCGATTTCATTTATTTATCCAGATACGCAATAAACTCTCCTTTTACAACGCAATTGCTTTGTTCAGATACTGCTTGACTGCCATTATTTCTTTCAACTTAAAATACTCGGGCCATAACATGCCTTATATGTATTTATTTACCTGTGGAGGTACTGTCGAGTAACTTATCAATGACTATGGCTAGATCTAGATTGTAAGCCTACTCTCTTCTTCATAGCCTTGTCCACCTTGTTACAACCCTCCCACTAAAACTACACTTATATACGTTTCAAATATGCAATACCAAACTGTTCTACAACCCTCAACTCTCTCCGAACAGTCATACGACAAAATTACATTCGAACTTTAACTCAATGAGAATCCGTTCACTCTTCTATTACTAACTAAAAGCCTCTCTTTTGTGGGTGTGTCTCCTCATGTGAATGTCACATCGGGTTTGAACCTCTTTCCTCTTGTGGCTTGGCGGAAGAAGCAGGAGAAGTACTGAGTAGTAGCAGGCTATAGCCTATATCTATGAATCTTACAATTCATGCCTATTTTTTGGTATAGTCTAGATAGCTCTCCTACTGTGGCTTTATAAGTACGCCTCCTCGTGCGAGTGCCTCTGCTTTTTGTGAGCGTGTTTCCCACTGTGAGACTATGAGTGCCTCTCCTCAATACCCATGTCTCTCCTCATGCGAACGCCGAATGCCTCTCTTCGATGTGTGGCTGTACAAGTGTAACTGTGTGAAATGTAACGGTGAAACATGACCATCCGGAGATTACTGGGTACAACCAGATGCAGTGGATGTCAGATGACTGTCTGCTATGAGTTTCTCATATCGGATTCAACCTCTAGCTACCTAGTATAACCATGCTACGATTTCCACATATTTAAATGTACATGTCGACTTTTGACTTTTGGCTGTCTATAGTTCTTAGTTCGCGGGTTGAAGTCGACGCATTTATATCGGAGGGCTTGTGAGAACTTCATATAATAATATGCATAATGATACAACAACTTGAGCTTGTGGGCGCAACAGTTTTGAAATTTACTCCGGCTTGCGCTAAACGCTCATCTATCAACGATAGTTCTAATAGTTTCCCATCTAGAGTTTTAGGTGTTACCAGCATAACTGCTGTGACAAATCCCTTCCCAATAAAAATACACCATAACTATTATAATTTCTAGCGTACCCTTCTGAAGTTCTGCTCAAAGGTTAAAGCTAGGTGTTTTGTACAATGGCAACAATTGTGACCTCAGCACATACTCCACTGAAATTATCAATTCTTATTATTCAAATTTTTTGGTACTAGAAGAAAGCACAAACACTCAACTATACGATTCTCATGATTTGCTGCCTAGAAACCTAGAAAAATTCACAAGCCCTCGTGACTTCTTTTCCCTTGTAGAAAATGCCACAATAACGTAATCTCGAAGAGGTATCTTCCTGCAACAAGGGCTTGGCTAGGCAACATTGTATTGAAAAAGAAGATGCCAAACGCATGAAGATCACGTGTGCAATAATTTTGGTTAAAGTCAGTATTGACATCAGATCAATATAGAACCTCTAGAAACCTTGGTTTTGCACCTTGTACCGGGGAAGTCCGCCTAATGGGAAAGCTTCTAGAAAGGCCGTAAAATCTCCGAGATCGAAATGCGGAATATTGAGACTATTGTTGGAACATGTGCCTTACGAACTGCTGGCCCTACCTCCTGGGCTGAGAAATTGCCTTGGCGACCTTCTAGAATATCGGTTGATGAAGCCACTGGCAGCCCCGACGTGAATAGCAATAAATCCTGCATTGTCCCTTGTTTAATGAGGTTTTAGTAAGCACGGTTCGGCAGATCAATTGCGAACATGGCAATTTAAATTCTAATCGTTGAGGTACATGGCAATGTTTCGATGATGTCGTTTCCCTGTCGAGAGAGCGGAGTACAGCACCAATGTACATTTGTTCCCCTGCGTGCTCGGTGCTGCTACCCTGATCCGAAGGCAGAGCGGCATCAACGGTCAAACATTGAAACACTCAGAATAGCATGGCAAATCATCTCGGTCCAGGCGATCGACTCCACGCGTCATTTTGCCGTGTCGAAAATAGAAATACACGGCGACTGATCGCGCAATAGGCTTCGGATGCGAGTATCGAGCTCCGCTCTCGTGGCCTCTTGGACCCTCTTTCTTCTGGAATGGTAAAAAGGGGGAGATGGGCGGGAAGATTGGATGTCTGAATCAAATCAGCGCGTGGTGGTGCACGGTTCGTGAAACAACCCCTCCACTGCCCCAGCCCTGAGCAGGGCTTGCAGCGCCAGTGCCCACACGCCCACACGGCCCCCGAGACTACTAAACCCACCCACCTCATGCGACCCTATCTGCAGCCCACGGCACTGCACCCCACCACCCACAGCGCAGCCTCTCGCTATCGATAAACCAAAACTTGGGATAACATTTTGCCTTTAGCGGCCGTGTGATAGCCCAGACACCTGCGGGACACGACCCACCGCATTAACAATTCTCCATCCTTTTTGGGTCTCCGAAAAGGCACTTCACCACAACCTCTGCCATCANCCAGAACCATCTTTTTCACCCCAACGAACCCTGTTGTCTTCATCGAGCTGACAAAAAACTCAAAAACAGGCACTTGTGCGAACCAATAATCCAAAAAAGATCGAGAGAGAAAAAAAAAATCGAAAAAAAAAATTAACCAACGCATAACGCATACCAGTCAGTCATAAAACCTCAATTATGCGTTCTTCGTCACTCACCCCTCCCTCTTTCGCCCTCTCACTCCGAGCTCTCAAGGAAGAAAAAATTCTGAAACCGGCTTCGCGCCGTTAGGGCTGCTCCGGCAAGTCTCAAAGGAGGCTCTTGAACTCCTCAAGAGAAATTTTTTTGGACGGCCAAGTACACTGTAGATGACGTGTCGGGTTGTGAGAGGTCGGCCGCAGTCCCAGGTGTTGGGTGCTGACAATTATTTCTCCGGCTTGTCTTGGGCGGGCTTGAGGGGCTGATTGGATGGTGTGCGCGATGTAACCTTTTGATTTCTGGTTCTGGTGTCTCGTGGTGATGGTTTGGATTGCGACAACTCGAGTTGAGGCCCAGGAGCCCGCGTGTTCACTACAGCCCTCCTCCCCCCTTTCCCCTGGCAGAGCAAAAGCCCCGAACAGCGGCTGAGGAACTGGCGGTCTGAACAGCGCATCGGAATGCAGGCACCTTCCCCAACTTGATGTGATTGTAATGTACCTCCGGACGAGAGGAAGAATTAACTTGTATAACTGATACTAAAACATTTCCTTGATAGTCTATTGGTCTTCCCTTATTCCATGCCCATCTTTTTTGTGACAATGCCAGCCTCAGCCAAATTCCTCCGTCCCTCTTGATTTACCCATCCTCCGTATGTAAAAGGACCAAGGAAAGAAGTCCCGACCCCGGGAGAGAAAAAAAAAAGTATATATGTAGAAATAGAATACCGTGAACGACTTGAGCATCGCTTCGCGCCTTGGGGTATAGTCTTTTGTAGAAGAAAAGGAGAAACGAAAACCCAACGAAAATGAAAAATATTGTAAGTATTCTGACATGATGTTGTACGCCCACGAGCCGTGTTTTCCGTGTGGGATATATGCGACGCAATTATCATATGAAGGCCCCTTTCCGTATATCCCTCCAAACAATTCGTCCACTCCGATTACACCTTCATATGCTTCGCCTCCCAACCCTGTCGTCCCTCGTATCGCTGCCATTCCAACCAGCGGAGAGGAAAGAGTCGTTATTCCCAGATTTTCATGTAATGAGTGTAGGAAAAAAAAGAGTGCTCGTGAAGTAGGCGCGCTCCAGTCGCGTAAAGGAGTGTGTTGAAGTGAAATTGTAGTCGTATGTAATGTAATTTGCCTTTGTACAGGAAAATTGGTCGAGGGATCTCTCGTCCAGATTGTCAGGGTGGAGGAGTTTAGGAAGGGTGGAATTCGGATTTAAAGGAGAATGTCTTGGCTGCGAATTCAAGGCACTCAAGAGAACTAGCTATGTCCTCAAGTTTGTGCTGTGGTGAGCTAAAATTCCGTGTCCCCAAGATCAGAAGCGGGTGCTTCTGCTGGAGACACTGAATGCTATAACTCCATAGCCTTCTCTTTACAAGCAGCCGACGTGAACCCTGTGCCAACTTTCTGTGCAATGATCCGCCACTTCTCTTGCTCATAGTCATGGAGGGCCGTCCGAAGTTTTTGAATCTGATAGAAATGTCAGGAGCTGGCTTCAAACGCTGTCTGGAGTAACTTACCGTCTCTTCAGTCCACTGAGTTGTCTTGGCTTTCAACTTGGTGCAATAGCGAACCTGCAAAGTGCCTGAAGACCGTCCCGGGAAAAATTCTGCAATTTGTTTCCAAGTCAAGTTCTTACTCTCCTTCAAATCCACAAGCTTCTGGTCATCCTCGGGTGTGAATTTCAGTTTCGGTCCTCGAGGCCTCAGAGCTGGCTCTGGCATTCCCGGATGGCCAACAACACTTGGAGCGCCTCCCGCCGGTGGCGACGATATCATCTGTGAGTTTGGATCGTCGCCTCGAGCTCGTTTCGGTTGATGAACATTAGGAGGGAGCGGATGCGTGTGAAATTGATGGATAGGAGACGCGCCATAACTCATCATGTCCGGTTGTTGCATGTGTTGCGACATTCCGGGCATTTCTCCAGGTCCCATATGCGGAAGAGGCACCCCCATTTCCCCCAAATCGTCGTCATCTCGTGGTCTTTTGGTGCCAGACGTTGGGTGCATCTGTCGCGGCGGCGGGGGATACATCATGTTATGCCCACCACCGTACTGAGAGGATTGGTGGTGGGCCATGCTCGGCGCAAGCGGCCCTGGGTACACTTGGTGTTGGTGGTGAGGCTGTTGATGATGCTGCTGCTGCTGCTGTTGATGTGCGCCGTAAGGATCGTGAGGGGTACTGAGACCTGGACCGCCGCCGTGCTGGATTTCTGATGGATGCGATCCGAAGACGCGCTCCTCGGGAGGTTGTTCGGGCGGAGGAGCATACTGGTCGATATATGGATTTCCATCGTGGCCTGGCCGATACCCAGACATGCATGGATTCCGCCACAGCGAACTGCTCTCGCAGGTCGCCGGGGGCAGAGTTACTACGTGCTGGATCACTGCTGGGTCGTGTTATGTTTCTAGAAGGCTCGTGGATGCTCTGTCGGTTGTTTGTTTTTAGGTGCAGTGCGACTGTGCGTGTTTCGAAAGCTGTCTATATAAGACTCTTATATAGGTTGATTGCTGAGCATCCGAGAATGGCATTTGAGAGGAAAATGCGATGAGACTCGAAACAAAAGGGTCAACCTTCTTCCGTGAGGGGCGCTGTCCCGCGATATAGCGGTAGTTGGTGGTATAGGAACGAAGAGAGATAAAGAGCTGGTAGGGAGGGCATGCCTTTGCATTATATCTATCGTCTGATCTCTAGTTAACCAAGCATTGACCGCGAATGTAGGCCACTAATTAAAGGCGCAGACGAGACTTGAAAAATCACTCCAAGCACACCATGATTCTCCTTGGACGAGACGACAATTGTGTTGAGCAGTAAGGCGAATGATGCATGTGGACAGACTTTTGGGGGGAGGCATCAACTTTCGGATTATGCCCTAGGGGATCCAAGGGGAGCAAGGCCGAATAGGGAAACCTAGCACAGAAGATCCCGAGCCGGGAACTCTGCATGGCAGAGGGCATGGGCCATGGAGGACGGGGCGGCGGCGCCAGCTTGACAGGTAGCTGTCAACAGGGCCAACGGGGTCAACAGGGAGAGAAGGCCCGCCAAGAAGCCTGCGAGGCCAGCACTCCACAGGCATGAGCTCTAGAAGACTGCATAGAAGGTTGTGAGACATGGCGGACTGCTGGAGGCCTGTCTCCAGCGTCTGCCAGAAGAAAACCCCCCCAAGACAAAGGTCCGCCGCCAACGCTGAAACCCTCGCGGCCCTTGCAGACCCTGCCCTGCCCACGCTTGCAGACAGGCGGCCCAGCAGGGCCAGCAGGCGTTGCGAACGACGAGCAGCGATGTGTGGATAGCCTGGACGAACAGCAACAGGCATTGCACTCTCGGAACCGAGAGTACACCCCTGCTGCCATATTTTATGCACAGGGATCTCGTTATATTAGAATATCGCAGCCGCCGCCCATCATAGGATGACGATTGCTGAACGGAGATGATGAAGCAATGCAGCCAGAAGAGGGTAGTCGATGATGAGGAGCTCGAGACAACAACGCAGAAAACTTCGTACGGAGGACATGCCACCACCTGGCTCGTTTGCTGACAAGGAGATTGTTCATGGTCCAAGGCTGCTGGTCGCGGCGCGTCTATGCCTGCGCCTGGGACTGCCAGACGCGCTCACTCGAGATGAGGCTGTTGGATAAGGATGGGGAGAGGTACGGAAGTGGTGGCGGATGCAAAGCATCTGGCATCTGGCATCTGGCCTCTAGCGCCCGGCACCTACTAGCACCTAGCATCTGAGATCTAGCATTGGCATCTGAAAAGACTTCTGCTTCTAGTACGCACCTATGCCTATACGCCGCCTGAGAGGCCCAGAGGCCCCTTGGAGCGCATCAACCGCAAAGAGCGTGGTGGTGGTGACGGCACTGTATGGCCAGCCGATGTTAGATCGCTGATCATCGTCAGCATTAGATGGAATTGCAAGATTGATTTTCTGGGCTCTCCTCAAAGGAGCCCCAAGCGCACCTTTCCCCCCAGGCCCCTGCACCTGAACCATTAATATTGGACTGATATTACCTCCTCATGCTGTGTATGTTCGCTATCTCGGTGCTGCCGTCAACGCCGGAACGTCGTCGACTCGTCTGAAGAAGCGTCCAGAGTCACACGAGTGCCTTCAAAGCATAGGCAAGCGATTTCCGGGGGGGTCAAGCGTCGAACGCTCTCTGACCAGTGAGCAGAAGCGGTAACGAACACCATCCCGTGAGCCCAGAAGAAGGCCAGGAGTCCAGGAGTCCAGGAGCCCGTGATACCAGCGCGCAGGCTTGTCCCAGGTTGAAGGTTCTAAGGTTCCCAGTACCAGAGTGAGGTGAAATGTAGTCTGCCGTGATACTTCCTGGAAGGGAGAACGCTGCAATGCTGCTCGCGTTCGGGTTCGGGAGGCACATTGACGATTGAGGGGAGTTTGTAGGATGGACGGAGTACCCAGGACCCAGGTTACCTAGGTAGTCTGGAGAATTGACAGTGCGATAGCCGTTTGTCTGCGCGCTGTCGATTTTAATCTATTGCTGCTGTTTATTAGTACACAAGTGGTACTTACCCGCAGGTTCTCGCGACGCATGCACTCCCACACTCCCACTCCCACACTCCCACTCCCACACTCCCACTCTGCATCTACAGTCTGCATCTACAGTCTGCAACCTGCTTTAGAGTACTGCAGGCGTGTTAAACCACATGTTGAAAGGAACAGAACGAGCGTGGGTTCGAGAAGGCCTAAAAGACGTTGAGTTTCCACCGTTGCCAAGGTTGGTCAATCGTTCAATCAATGTCTCAGTCACTGACACCAATGTCTAAGAAGTCGGCTTCGCTATTACGGTACAGTGCATCGCCTGAGATACTCATAAACTGTGAGACTTTTTAAACAGTCTTACGCTATTACAGTACTGTGCATCGCCTGAGATACTCATAGACTGTGAGACTTTTTAAACAGTCTTACGCTATTAGAGTACTGTGCATCGCCTGAGATGCTCATAAACTGTGAGCCTTTTTTGAACAATCTAAAAATAAGACCTAATAATCTTCTAAATATTTTTGGAATCTGTGGATAACTCACGAGCTGACACTCCACACTCTACACCCTACAACTTGCCCGACAGCCACTTTCTTCTGCATTATTCCCTCGATTGCTGCTTCGAGAACCCTCTCACTGCCGCCGCATACACGCAGCCCATGGAGGAGCCGCCGACATACTTTCACTGGTGGGGCATTGTGGCCATTTCGCCGCACTACCGCCGTGACGCCGTCCCGTTCCCGTTCCTTCGTCGGCTTCCATGGTGAATGTTGTTGTTCCTGCGTTAGGAGTCTGTCTGCATCTGCGAACCTGCATCTGCACTCCGGTACATCTTCCGCTTCATCCCAACCCTTTGGCGCTCTGCTGGCCAATCCAGCACCAGTCCCTCGCGCTTCATGCATGAGAGACATTGCCCTTGATCATCCGGCTGTTCTCCGTTCCACGTCCCACGACCACCAGTCGGCAATTGATGGCTGAACTGACGAGAGTCCACTGTCGATCACGCAAATCATGCACACACGGAACTCAAATCGGTCATCAGGATCATCTTGAACTCAACTACGGTATGGAAATTTTTTATGCTTATACAGATAGACACATTGTTACAGGACGCCCACACCTCCGATCAAACGCCCGTTACCAAGATTTGGTACACTCTCAGATGATTAACAACGCAGAATATCCCTCCCCTTTCAATCTCGTCACTTTTCGTCGATCGATGCAGAGATCTGGCCATCACCATCACCACCTGCACAACACACAGACTCCTATGCAAAGGTATCCTCTCGGTCAACCCAAATGTCTTCCAGCTCAGCGAAATTTTGGAAGTGAAGCGGACGATGCTGATCGCTGTAGAATGGCAGTGGCGTGTCGATCTTGACATGCACCCCTTTCTTCTCAATGCCCCCAAATGCACTTCCCATAAAGCTATAGTTCCACGTGTTATTCTCGGGGACGAGGAAGTATCCTCGTATCTTGTCACTGAGCAGCAACTGGCATTTCTCTCCCATACTAGTGCTGAATCCTTGAGGCTGATCGCTTCCCATATCCTTGTTCTCCGCACCCCATTTGTACCCTTGAGGTGTGAGTGCCCAAGATGCTAGAGAGACACTGCCAGGCGTGAAGGACACAGTCATGCTAATAGTCTTCTTGTCCCATGACTTGTGAGCATTCATAAGGCGAGAATGCTGTGTGACATCCATGGCAGTCATGTAAGGCGGCTCATTGCCAGAGACAGTGTGAATAATTCCCAGCGGCTCCATCTGATCCAAGTACTCATGCTGCGGCAACTGTTGAGGAAGTTGGATATCGCGTGTACTTCCAATCTGGGGAACCATCACTATGCAACGAATCTCCTTGACATGGTCGTTGTCAGGCGGCGACGATCCGTAAAGATACCCGGCGACCTGTACGCGCAGATCGGCAATCGTGATGAACCGCTTGAGGATGTTCTTTGGCATGATATAGGTGTAGTGATCATCCTCCTTGATATCGTCCGACGAAATATAGATATTGTTCGCACGAGTCCGGAGATTAGAAGTTGCAATGGCCCGGGTCCTCCATTCCGTCTTGGAGGCAAAGGTTTGCTGTTCAAACTGCGAAGTTGTTGTTACAATTATGTCCTCCCCATGTACATTCTGAGTCTTGGTGGTCACGGCCGTCAACTGCTGTTGCTCCTGCTGTTGCTTCTCTATCTCGGCGGCTTGTTGGCGTTGCATTGATGGCGCACTAATCTCCATGCCCAAAATGATATCTCGAACTTCGCTGGTCGTCAAGCTTGAGGTGTTAACATTATTCTTCTTGCCATAATCATTCAAGATAAGATCACGTAATTGCGTCTCGACCTTGATCCAATCCTCTTCCGCCAACGTGGGCCAGATGTGATGTTCCTGCGTAACGACAGTCTTGTCTGGTCGCAGAAGAAGCTTGGTTTTATCTTGATTTACGTGGAGAGCACGCAAAATGAGAACCAGGCGAGAGAACGCGGTGTACGAGGAAATGACTTTCAACCACTCATCATACAGGTTGAACAGCACCATTTGAGGTTCTGTGGCTCGGAGAATCATATCACCGAGCTTCTCGACCTTCATGGCAGCCTGGAAAGGCAATTGAAGCTCGGATGCACGAATTGAAATATTCGGGAAGTCCAGCAAGTGCACCTCAAGTGGGTCAAGGAGACCTTTTCGGGTGACGATCAGTTGCTTTGGCTGTTCTTCTATCGGCAACGATCGGATGAGGGCAGCGACTTCTTCAGCGGTCTTCCACTTAGCTAATTGGCCCAGACGCTTCTGGCCTGCCCAAACGCTCGTGTGAATAATTTTCAGGAAGAGCTGTCCTGTTCGTGGGTTGAAGATGAAGATGGCACCGTTGATAGGTTTTGTTGTCAGATTTCCTTCAAATGTCTTGTGGATAGTAACACGATAGACATTGGTATCGTCAATGAACAACTGGATTTGATTGCTGAATAATTCCGAATAGTTTTGCGAGTTCAAAAATTCTTGGTTACTCTCGGAAGCGTAGAGCTGCAAACCTTTCCTGATTCGCTCTCGGAGAACATACAAGGCTGGGTTAGCCTTCATAATCTTAGCCATTGCTTGCTGAATAAGTGTCTTGAGACCTGGGAAGTATTGTCCATATGCCGAATAAAGGTTGTAGGCAAGATCAATGCCAATCATTAGACCTGTCGCAGATGGATAGATGCTCATGCTGTCGGTCGTATAGTCGAGGTACTTGGCGCGCACATATCTTTCGATATCATGCGAGTCATAATCACCGTATCGTAATTGGACATCAACCCAGAATTTGTTCGTCGTGGTTGGTTCGATGACATCTTTGGTATCAAACAAAATTGACGGTCTTGTGACGTTCCACTTGTGGCTCGCAAATAGAAGAATGTCAGCGCAAGAGCTGTTCATCTTGTATGACTTTCTTGGATGAATCGTCTCCTTCTGCACAGTCTCAATACCCAATTGTTCGAGTTCTTGGTCAAAAACTTGACACAGATCCATCACCACCGACTCGTGGATTTTCTGCCACAAATGGGCACGGAAAATTTGGATGAGGGAAATCTTCAGCGTAGGGATTTTGCCATGCAAGAAAATACCAGTCAGATCCAATTGGACCTGGAAACCAACATACACATTTGCTCTATTTATCGTCGGACCTGGAAGGAAAATTAGCACTATATATTTTCGAATAGGAGAGAGGTCAGGGGGAAGTAATAAAAGAAAGGGTTGACGTACTCCACCAGAGAGTGAAACGACGATTCGGAATTTGATTGAGACCGGATCTTTGTGCGTTTGTCAATTTCTTGAATTTCATACTCTCTGTAACGAATTAGCAGTGTAAATGCAAGAAGAATACAAAGAACGGGGCCCCGACCTTCGAAACCTGAAGCTTTCTCCCAAAACAGACCTTCCCAGGATGGAAAAGCAGTGGCTTTGAACAGGGTATGCTCAAGAATTGTCTCTACACCTCCAAGTGCCTGAATCACATCGGTTCGGTAAGCGTTTAGATTCCACAATTTCCCATCGTGTCGCTGACTTGTCCACCAAAAGGGGTTGCTCTTCATTAACTGGTAGGTTTTGAACTCGGTTCGTGCTCGGAAGCCTTTGTCGAAACTCAAAGTGCTTCTATCTTTTTGGAAAAGCGTGTTGATGCGAGGCAAACCACGGTCCCAACTATCCTCGAGATCTTCAAGGGTAAGTCTTCGATTTTGCTGATTAGCTTCTTGTCGCTTTTGAGAGTACTCAGTCCACACTCGCTGGGAGTCAATAAATTCGGCTTCCCATGGAATAATATATCTGAATATATTTGGAATTAGAGTGTCCTCATCATGGGTCATACCAGCACGGTAATGTGTAACGCCGACATCTGTCTGTTTCGACCAACGCTTATCGCTTGTCGGAATGAGAATGTGGGAGCCAGATATCATACCCAAACCTCCAAGTTCCTTCGGAGTGTAGAAAACAGCCGGGGGAAAACGAGAAGGCATTTTTGAATTGAGACCGATCTTGACTCTTGTTTGAATTTTAGTTTCGCACTTAACAATAGTGTCGAGGAGATTGACTGTGGAAACGGCGGCTTCGCGGTAATAGGTGAACAAAGCAATTAAACTGGTATTCCATTTATTGGCAATCTTGGTGAAAGTGGTTGATCCAGAAGACATGAGGATTTGGCGAATACGATTGTTGAATTTTGCAATGTCTTCTTCAGTCACCTGAAGAAAAGCATGAGCGGTTCTCTCCTTGCTAGTGTTATCGACTAGAGACCAAACGCTATCCTTGACTGGAAACTCGTCGTTCTGGTTTCGGATCTTGGGCAGAATTCGGACTTCAAAACCGCACATTGAGAAGAGCAAATTGGGATTGTCTCTGCTGTAAACACTTGAGAAAGTATCATCCCATTCTATTGTCGTAACGGATCTTGGCAAGCGATTTTTCAAATCCCAGAAGACCGCACGGCCAAGATTGACATCGTGACGCATAAGACGCATACGGGAATCTCTTGGCCAGCATTTCTTATTTCTATAGCCAATCACATTTTCAAAGTTAGGATCTGGCTGCTCTGTGAGGAACCGTTGAATCAAATCTCGAGATTCATCAGCAGTAAAGCGGAAGAATACCCAGATACGATCGATATATCTTGTGTACAATCGAATAGGATGTCTCGTCTCGGTCTCGCGATCTCGAAATTGCAAGAAGTCATTCGGGCTTTGTGGAGGCCCAGCAATTTCACTTGCACGTTGAAGACCGAGCAGCAACAAGTCAAGAACAAGTCCATAATATTGGAAAACAAAAGCCGAAAACTGCAGACCACGGATCATGCCGTAACTGTTGACATGGTTCATGTCCTTGTAGGTGAGCTGGACGTTGTTTTTCGATGAGATGTAATCAGCGAGATTGTGATCCATAATAAGCCTCAGCAAACGATTGAGAAGGGTTAGATCAATCTTCTCATACACCTTAGATAGTTGCGTCTCAATCATGACATTGCACTCTCCATCAGCAGTCTCCCAAACTTTGTCAAGATTGTTGATACCTTGTGCCCATTTGTAGGTGAGCAAGGGCGGGACTTCGGAATCGGATGGCTTGATCCAGGCGGGGAACAGATGGCGCTGATCTGCTTGGTACCAGAGATATTGATCGAGGTAGGCATCGCTGATTTTCTCTACTGGCTCAATGTCATAAACTGGGTTGATTGTACTATAGTTGTCGTTCATATCAATGCCGACCTCTTTGAAAGCCCGCTGTGTGAGCAAGAATCTCTTGATCCTCTCAAGCGTGGTTCCAGGGCTGTCATAGGCTTGCTCTATCAAAGCTAATTCTTCACGCTGGCTTTGATTCAATCTGCCCTTGACAGAATATGCCTCGCGAAGTCGTTCTAGAGCAAGAATGAGAATCTTGGTATCGTGCTTATAAGAAACACTTGGGAATGGGATGGGTGAAAATTTTCGTGACTCAAGCCAATGAACTGTTGTAGTGTAGATAGCCACAGCTTCTTCGGAAGAGACGTACGGCCCATCCTTCATGTAATTGTGTTGTCTTTCCTGCTCTGCCTTCAGCCAAAGTCGAGTAAGACGACCCAAATTTTTTTTCGCAACGGTTTTGTCAACAGTTGCACCTCTTCGAATACGCTCTCTGTTGTAGTGAGCCACGGATATCCACCAATCTGCCTTGCTCTTGACGTAACGAAGGATGATGTTTTCGATGGGCGCGGGAAGGCCCGGCACTTTCCATGGAATATTACTCTTCCAGCATCGCCAGGCTTCAGATAGATGTTGCAAAACCGTATTGACTTTATTTTGTTTGATTCCCTCCGGCATCATGTCCATAAGATCCGCCATGACTGAAGCGCGAAGTTCAAGATCAAAATGTGATTCCACTCGCTGCTTCGTAACTGTCTTTGCAACACCCTTGCTATGTCGTCCCTCGAATTGCCTGGAAAGAAGGTTTCCTAACCATCGCTCGAGAAGAGGAATTATACCCCGCATAAAGAACAGCCAAACTCTCCACGCCGGCGCCCAGAAACCACAACCGGGTCCTTTGCCTACTGGGCCAGAATTGAATCGGTAATAAATCAAATGCTTCAAATCTTTGCACGAACGAATTTGATGCATAAGTTTGTACTTATAACGGTACATTCCGGTCAGTTGGCCCACGTGGTTGAAGGCATAGAGAATACCATCTGCCAATTGGAATGCATCAATATTACCAAGTCTGTACTGAACCTGTGCATCAACAATCAATTTCGTGAGCTTCAGGATTTCACGCATTAGATGAAAGGCGTTTCCAAATCGTGACTTCTTCCGCTCCTTCGTCGTTAATGTTTTGACTGGCTTTAGATTGAAGTTGTAATCGAGATGCAAATATGTGAGATTCTTCCTGTGGATCAGGAGATTGAGCATGTTGAACCCTTGCCGACAGACTTGAAGACCGGCTTCAACCCAATCGATGGTTGTTTGTTGGAAGAACTTTGTTTGCTTCAAAGATTTCATCAAGCTTTGTTTATTCTGCGCTTTTGGCTTCTTCTTGTGCAATTCATTCAAAACATAGGTCTTCAAGAGTTTTTGGTATGATACTCTGACCTTGACTGGCTGGCCTTGTGGGCAATGTTCAAGATACCATTGCTTGACCAATGGAACATCTTGAGCTCGGACCATCCGGCCTGAGCGTCTGTCGAAAGGAAAAGGTGCCCACCAGAGCGCGATTGCTGAAGCGGTCTCACTCGTATAGAGCTCTTCGTCGGCCAAGAAAGGTTCGGCTTCAGCTGGAAGCTCAAAGGCATCTTCTTCTGGTTCTTCATTGTTGCCAGGTCCGAAAATTTCATCTTCATGACCAATTGTAATATTTTTTGGTGCGACGGATCTGGATGATATGGGGTTGATGACAGGGTCGAAGTAAAAAGCTGGCAGGCTAGGGTCCTCGGCACGAACATATACCACCTGGGGGTGTGAAAACCAAGAAAGTTTGACGCTTCGCGGAAGGGAGTTGTACAAGAATGGAAATGCGACCCGATATTCGGTTCTAATGGGGGCGCGGAAAATGATACGGTCGATGGCGTTGAATTCACCAAAATCTTCGTCGTTCGGGTCAACGTCTTTATACAAAGGTTCAAATCTTGGTCCTCCTGGAATGGCAACATTTAGTGCCTTCGCCGTAAGAAAGCTGTTCAGTTCAAACATGTGAAAGTAGTTCCTATCCACCAGGTCACTCAATAGTTGGTGGCTGAGTCGATATAGAATCGCCATCTGGGGTAACGTGAGATTCCACTCCTTATAGCTTGGTCCGTTGATATGCGGCGTATCCAGCAATGGTCGATTTTCGTAAAACCATTCAAACACAGCACCATCTTCTGTTTCATCCAGTTCCATTTGTATTGGTTCCAACGGCTCCACATCCTCGATATTTTCGGACCAGGAAAGTGGCGGTTCTTCGTCGTCGAACGGCGGAAATCGCATTCGTTTAAAATGCCGTCGATCGCTCTTTTCCCTTCTCATGCAAACCCACATCGTAGCCCACTGTGCGTGGAAGACAGGCTCGATGACTCTGGGAGTTTCATTAACCAAAGTCAAGCACCCGTTGACGTGGTACAAAACCTTCACTTCCCTAGCCGATTCCCACGGCATTGGCATATTCTCCAGTAACTTCATGACGGCATGAGGCATAAACTTCAGTGCTCCAAGATAACTGCGCTTGTCGCTGCTGAACTTCTTCTGAGAAACATCCCCAATATCTTTCACGATCTTTCGTAGATGCTCAGGTGGCATATCAGCCTTTTGCGTCTCGACAAAGCCACCCTTTCTCTTCTCCCCAAATCGATTTCGTTGCGACCGTAACCATTCCTTCTTTTTTTGCGCGAACTTGGCCACTTGGGCATCTGCTGGGGGCCTGTAACCTGGTGGAGGAGGTGCTCCAGGCGGCGCGCCCAGTGGGAGAGATGGAGGAGCAGAAGAGCTCCATCCTGGAGGAGGCGGAGGTGGGATGGACGACATGTCGATGCCACACGATCTCCGGACTCCAGTTGATGATGGGTGGAGTAGTGTTGACTGGCGCAAGATGGATCAGAAATTATCTCGAGACGCGCTACTAGCGTATTTTCACGAGGAAGCTTGGTTGGGTTTAGCGTCATCACGGGGACACTCGCTAAGTAACCAATCATAATCCATAGTCACTTTTTTAGTCCACACAACAGGAATTTGGAGAACATCAAATATTTACCTCACGTTTTTCGACTTCAACGACCAGCGACAGCTTCACCCAGACATCGAAGCAAATCACCGCCAAAATGACGTCCAACAGATTGACATACAGACGCCGCAACCCGTGAGTATTGGCAGTCTCTCAGTTTGCCGACCGAAAATTGACAATCGCGCAGATACAACACCAAGTCCAACAAAGTTCGTGTTGTCAAGACACCCGGCGGCGAGCTTCGATACCTTCACATCAAGAAAGCCGGTACTGCGCCCAAGTGCGGAGACTGCGGTATCAAATTACCAGGAGTAAGTCATTTACCTTTGTCCAATACGGAGGGGAGCCCTCGGGGCGGATAAGAGCAGGACCAGCAAACCCTCCCCGCGCCGAGGGCTACGAACGAGACCGAAATACAAGGTGGTTGCAAATACCCAGAATCAGAAACCGTAGAGGTCTTGGTTAATTTAATAGCCTCGAGCTGGATTCTGTCTGCATACGAGAGGCAATGTGTTGTTAAAACAAAGCTGGACTGGCTCTGACATCCTGATTCTCCGTAGATTCCAGCTCTCCGACCTCGCGAATACTCTCAAATCTCCCGCCCAAAGAAGACCGTTCAGCGAGCATATGGTGGATCGAGATGTGCCAACTGCGTTCGGGACCGTATCGTTCGTGCTTTCTTGATTGAGGAGCAGAAAATCGTGAAGAAGGTGCTCAAGGAGTCTCAACAAAAGAAGCATTAGGGCGGTTCTAGGTCTGGTTTCTTTAGGTGTTTGACTGGCTGGGCTTGCATGATGCAGCAGGAATTCGCTGTATTTATCTTAGGACTTCTATGAATCATGAGAAGCAGTTGGCCCTGAACATTGGGATGTGATACCGGCATGAATAGGTTCTCACGGGTGCTGCGCTTATAGTTCTTTTGTCTGCGCCCGCGTTGCAGGTGCTGAAATGCCAAAGTGCCAAGTTAAGGAAATTTTAGTTTTTATTCGTTTTTATAACTAGAGAAAGGGAGGAGCTAAGATTTTCTTTACCAATAAATCCGAGTGCCTCTTAAGCTTTACTTCCGCTTCCGCAATTTTCCAAGGTCCACTTCCCTGCAGTTTCCCGCGGTCTGTTCGAAACCTGTTCTACCATGGTTTGTGGCTCAGATGACATGAACCACTTACAGCATGTTAATCCCAGCTAATCTGGGTTATTGTGAAGAACGACATTGCACAGAAGATACTACAGCCTTACTCGGCTGGGTTTTTGCCGAGGGCCGCACTCGATATCCAGCCTACCTAGGGCAGGGTTGAGAATACCTCACAGGAGCAAAACCACTCACCTTTATGAAGCGAATATTACGAAAGGACGCGAAAAGAGACTAATTACTACGATATCTATAGGTTGCTGTCCTACTGTAAGTACATTAACTTGCCTTTAATAATTTCCACGGCCCTCATGAAACCCGGACCGAGTACGCTTCGCTCAACTAATTTTCAAACCAAATAATAAAGTGCTTGGGTTTGTTTTGAGTGCCAGCAGCAGGAAGGATGAAAGTCCGAATATTTTCATCTTAGCGGCGATAGAGCTCAATGGTTTTCTACTATGGCAAAATGAAACTCGAAATTTGACTACGAGTTGATTCTGGAAGCCTACATGTAATTTACCTAGCCTGCGAGCGTTACGAGGAATTGTAGACTCGGAATATACTGATAGTCGGCTTAAGTAGGAACCCGACACTCAGAAAACACCTGGCCGAGGGTCTGCCTTATGACTGGAGAAAGGGCCTGAAGAGGCCTGAAACGTTTTATACTCTACAGATGCTTTTAAAGTAAAAATCTAGATATTAATTCCCAATATGAAATTAGTCCTTTCTTTGTGGTTTGGTTATCCTTTCTGATATTTCTTACATCTCGAGGGGTAGGGAGCAGGAAACAGGGACTGAACTACAGACGACTACGAATAGGTTACTCTAGCGATCACATGGTTCCGTTTAACTCCAACTATCATGAAATATTTATTGCTTCTTAAGCCAAATATGATCTTATTTCAGCTAGAGCAGAAGTAAATCAACTCCTCATTAGTACTCAGGCGGGTATTTTCTGAGTGCTGGGAAGAGGCAATGGCCAATTTCTAATATGTTGTAAGAAGCCCATAGTAGGATAGCGATTTAGAGACATTAAGTGGTCTGTCTACTAGGCTCTCGGTCCTCAAATCAATAATTAATTTGCAGTTTATAGTCAATGAAGCTGAGCGATTTTGCTACTGTGACATATTCATAATTTTAACTGGACTGGTAACCAGGCAATTAGAAATTACCCCATCGAGTAAAACACAATCAAGTGAAGGTAGCAGAACCCGAACCCCAA
>JAAMPI010000909.1:0-23201 GCA_013054445.1 Cudoniella acicularis | reverse complement strand
TGATTGAACGGTTACCCCTTAATCTACATACGGAGGTAGAAATATCTGAAAACGGGGTGGTATATCGAAAAACAAGGCGCTCCGAGGTCCTCTGAGTACATCCCAGAACCGCTTTTCTACCCGGTAAGTCGATAACACTGCTAGTCACAAACACCCTCTTATCACCAGGTATAAATCCATTCTCATCCCTCCCTCCCTCCTTCCTCTAGGTCTCTCCACCAAACACAGATACGAGCCATGGCATAGCTATCCCAAATTCCCTTTCTATGATGCACACTCTGTAATAAATTGATTGCTACAGTCCTCGTCCTCGTGTTTCTGCAACGAAATCCCACTAACGACAAAGCATCACATGGCTGAGAGCTGCATGCATCTCCAAAATCGATGCAACAACTTTCTGCTGCCAATTTCCCTGCTTGTGAATTCTCTCAAGCACAGCTGTAGATGCACTGCTCCACTTCTTCAATTCTTCTCTGAGTCTCAAGTATTCCTCTTGGAATTCCGGAGGGGCCCTATTATGTGTGCTGAAACCCCATCTCCTGATGCCAAATTAGAAGAAAATGTTCAAGGCCCATACAATTGATGTTCTGCCAAGGGCCCGAGTTCAAGCAGAGGCCCGGGTTCTCTTGATTTTGAAGTCTGCAGAGCCATGGTGATGGAGTGGTAATTTCGCCGCAAAATGGTTATAATGTAGTAACATGATTCAATCAGCATAAGGACCTTCGGCATCTTCTCAATAACGGCGTTGCATCTCTGGATCATGTGGTTATGCACCCAAGCCGGTCGATTGTCAAGGAAAGTAAGGAGTTGGAGATCCAGTGTCGAAAAGGCTTGCATGATATCGACGTCAATATCACCTCCATCCCAGTCTCCTGTGGTACCGGAGGGGACTTGATGTTCTTTCTCTTCCAAGAGGCAGTGCAGTAACATGAGTCCACTCTCCGCGTGTAAAGCGGCTGACTTTGTGTTTCCCTGCAAAGTTTCAAACGTATATACCAAAACGCAAGCTAGGAGAGTTTTCCTGGTATTCTGTTGCCCATTCGCAATCGCTTTTCTCATCCCAGAAAGTGCTTTGCCATATTGGTTCAGGGCGTACATGTGGTCTTCTGATTTAAGGCATCCATTCAAAGTGCTTTCGTTAACCATATGAAATCTTCGCATGTCCTTAGCGGAAACTATATTCAACGCTCCGAGAGCTACCACAGCATGGCGGACAAAAGGCTCCTCGTGCCCCATTTGAGGGATCAAACACCTCCAAAGTGAAGTGGTGGAAGGTCCCGCAATCTGGTCACCAAGTTTTTGGCAAAAGATCCGGAAGAATGCTCTTTCACGGTCACCCTCAAAAAGCAGCCCAAAGAAGGGGTCTAAAACAAGAGGAGGCGCGAAGAAGTCCGACTGTGCTTGCCCGTTAGGTCTCGGGATGAGCACACGGGAATCAGTTGCATGATAGGATTGAGCGCGAGGAGGGTAGCCGTCACAATCTGTTCCAAATCGAATACATCTTGGACAATGAGGACGAGTTTCGTCACATTTCACTCGTCGTACTCTGCTTGTAACCAATACTAGACTCCAGGACGGGCGGGAAAGGAAAACAAACCTGCAAGTGAAACATCCCGTTCTAACCTTGAGTTTCCCTGCTCTTGTCCTTAACGAGCCGTTGTTAGAGGGATCTTCACCAGTGCCTATTACTTGTGCGGGATTTTTCATTGAGTTGTTACGGACGAGTTAGACGGTGCACGTCGATTTTAAGTTTTTATTTAGTAAACCCAAGGAAGTGGCCATCAGCCTCCCTCCCCATGGTGATCCAGCCCAGCTACGCTTTTTGATCGCGGGCCGCTGGGGAGTGCTTGAATTTCGAAACTTTTCCCTTATTACGCCCGTAAGCACTACTTGTAAGCATCTTGCAAGGCATGGAATCTTAGCCGAAAACAATAGCCAATAAGGACTCTTCCGGGTCACTCACTAATATGACTAATTATGGACTCCAATAATAGATTGAGCATTTTGAAGTGACTTCACTTACGAATTAATTGAAAGAGCCTATAAACTTCTTAAACATATCTTATCTGATTATTCGCGCTGCAGTGGTGCAGGTCATAGGGTTGCTTATGGAAGCAGCTTGCATCTCACGATCGTTATGTGATTCTCCTCACGATATCACCCGAAACAGTTCAAAATAATTAATTGGCCGCTAAGTCAAAACAATATATAATTTATGGAGACAGAAGATAGTTCGAATGTAATTATAAAAATTTTGTTTTAGCAGTATTCTTCAATACCATAGTGCTGGTTCTTTAAAGTTTTGTGGTTGAGTATGTGGAATGAACAGACGGCTATATAGTTGATGACATGATAATCTCTGAACTAAGGCTCGGAAATTTTAAAAGAGAAGAAATGCATAGGGTCAAGATACTTGATTTGACACTAGCCAATTGATTTAGAGGCCAGTGTTTGGTATGTTTCTGTTTTCTACGTATTAAATAGGCGAAAGTGCCAAACAACCCACTTCATTTCACCAAGTAGTGAAGTGAGGACAAGAACCTATCGCAAACAGAGATGATATGCATTTAGAACGAACGCCTTGACCATGCCTAGATATCCATGCTAAAAAACCCAATGCCAATGCCCAAAAGTAACAAATCACAAGCCTTCCCAAACAATCCCCACAACGTCTTCCAACATCCGCAGCCCATAGAACTTCGCCACTCCTTTGTATACTCCAAGCCTCTTCGTGACATCGTCTCTTTTGACACTTCCCACCCATTCCCCGCTACAAGCGCAATGTTCCATGAAATCATTCACCCTTATAACCTTGCACTTGACGCACTTCAAATCCTGGGTGCACCACTCTAACACCATGCCCTGCACTCCAGCAATCAATCTCTCCTCCACATCAAGTCTGTTGTACTCGGCTTCACAGAACCCGCATTTCCATGGACGTGTACTTGCATCCTGACCAGGGGCGTCTGGGATGAGGTCTTCGTCGCGGCAAAAATCCAAGTCACGAGCCATAGTGCAATTCTCGCATATTATTTGAGACATTTTCAGTGTCTCTGAGGGGTTTTCAAACCGGGCCTCGTTGCTGAATTCTCGTACTTCGAAGAGGGCGAGAAGCTCTTTGCGGAGGAGTCGGGCTTCAAGCGTGATGTTTTTGTCGAGAGAAAGGACTTGCATTAGAGACTTGACCAGCTGGAGAACGGGGTTTGAGAATTTCAGGTGAGAGCCAGGGAGTGTAGGGAACGTGTAGTCAGATGCTAACTCAGGGTGAAGCATTTCGTCTTTTTGTCTTCGGATCAAGCCAGCGATCTGCCTCTTCAGTGGCTTTTCGAATTCCTTTCCAAGAATGATTTTGTCTTCTTTGTCGTCACCTAAGTTACGAACAGGTAATTGTGTTGGCCGAGGAGTAGATTCAACACCATATGTAACAACCTTAGGTCTCTTTAGTTTGTGCATGACTTCAATAAACTCAACAACCCAATCATGGAAGATAGGTTGGAGAGTTGTTGGCAAGAACTTATTCAGTTGCCAGTGCATAATGCAATCCAGGGTCTGATTCTCCGCTTCGACAACTTCTTGGCAAGCCTTCCCGCCGTAGTTGAACTCATCATACCATACGAGGTAGTCCCAGTATTCTTTGATCTCCAAATCCAAGAAGTGGAAAAGGGGCTTTGCTTTGATAGACTTGAGAATGTATTGACTGTACGCGTAGGCATTACCGACTTCTGCTTTCGTGGTTTGTAGTAATAGTCGGTTGGCATTGGCGAACACTACATGAGAGCCAACTCTCTTGAAGTCGGTCATCAATTGCTGAAACGCCTTTCTAGACATCATTTGCACATAGTAGTGTAATGATCTGTCATATAGGAATGAATCAGGATTTTCAACCCATCGCACAAGATGCTGGACCATGATATCGGCCATGTTACTCCCTTTGCAAGCTTCTGTCCACCAAGCCTTCACCATTTCTCGAAGAACTGTAACACCTGCGGTGGCAAACGCATTATCTGCGTAAAGAACATTGGTACCGTCGCTTGGTCCATCATTAGAAGGTGCAGCAGGATTGAATGAGACAGAGTCGCTACCTTCCAACTCGTTAATAAGTGAAGAGGTTAGAATTGTGTTGATGGCCAGATTTCGGACATCGAGTTCGATACAGACTGATGGGTACGTGCCCGGATTGTTGACAGAGGGCATCTGGACGGTATCCAGAGGTCCGAGGACATCGTCCTGTTCATAACCAGCATGATCCGGTCTTGGACCTCCAGACCACCACAACACCACGTTATTTTTCTGCAATCGTCTCGCGTATGCGATGTCTATCAAGAAACGGGGATCGTCCCGTTCCAGATTACATAGTGGCACATCACCGTATCGGGCCAACTCTGTCAGATGTAGAATCCATGAGCCAAGGCTGAGGTAATGATTGACCAGTCGTTTTGCCACGAATGCCTGCCATCCTAAAGGTGGCAAGTTACTGTCTGAGACTTCATATTTAAGTGGGAGAACAGGAAACTCCTTCAGTATTGGCACGTCGTGAACGAGCATTCGTCGCTGCGGTGACTGAATGACAAGCATGAGGGGCTTCGCCTCGTCATTTCGCATCTTCTTGACCAGGTCGCTGATTTCAAGAAGAGCCTTCCTTCTTGTTGTAACTTGACTAGTCTTGAATTGAAGCTTTTCTTGATATTCGAAGCAATTTTGCCACACTTTCCCCTCAGCCTCTTGATCCCGTCGAGCAAGCATCTCAGAATAAATTTTCGAGATATTTGGAAGATCCTGGTTCGAATCCTTGGTTTTTTGTAAAATGACGACATGAGCCTGCTCCTTGGCCGTGGAAAACAATGCAAATACTTGTCGATCGCCAGCTACGACATGGTAGAGGTAAATATATGCAATTGGTGACTGCGAAAGATAAGGTTGTTTGGCCGAGGCTTGACGAAGACCAGACAGATCAAATCCTGACTCTAGGCCTTTGCCTAGAACACCAGGTTGCGACTCGTCAAATGTACATAAACTTCCCAGTTGCAGTACAGCGCGAATGCTCAAGGGCACTTGCTTTTCGTATACACCTTCCACACTCGGATGATTGAATAGTAGTGACAGCTTAGGAGCATCGTTCACATACACATTCTCTGGCATCGTGAGCTTGAAGAGATGAACAGAAGGATGTCCGTTTGGCAACGTGTGGGTAACCTTTTGCGCTTCACAGCCGTCCACTTCAATGTCAGGTAACTCCGATCCCTTCAGGTTGAGGAAGACCTGTCTTGGTACATTAACTTTCAGCGTGTGGATCTTCGAGTCAATGAGTACGAATGCCATCACGACGCCAGGGCTCTCAGTCCCTCGCAATTGTAGAACTTGCCAAGTGCTCCTGTATGTCATTTCAGCTTGATTGCGGAAGGTGGCACCAATGTTGTTCTGAGCATTGACACGGCTGTCACCAAAAAGATGTCGACGTCGAATTCGGGCTTGTTTTTGAATTTTCCACTTCTGCTTTTGATATTCGAGGAAACCCTCGTAATCTTCGGTTGGCGAAGGCATCTTCTCAGGCAACGCAGCATATGGATTGATTGAAGAAGCAACAGCAGGTTCGGGAGACTTTCGCTTTTGTGATTTTTGGGTCGCCTGGGAAAGAGCCGCCCCTATAGTCTTCGGTTTGAGCAGCTTGGTACCGAAGTCTTCCATATCTGCCATTCTAGGGTCTAGTAGGTTTGTAATTTCTTCTAGAGGTGCTGCTTTGAAAAGATCCGTCATCTTTTTTTTGCTTCATCTTGTCGTCTTTGACATTAATCCGTCGCTGCAACCAATCTGGATGTGCGACTCGCGGAACAGGATTTCGAACCTTTTGCAATGCCGCTGGAATTGTGATCAGCTTCTGAATGACCGACCCTAGACGCTCGAGATAGTAATCCCAATCAAGCAATGCTCTTGGGTCCATGTCTGTCGGGTCCTCCTTCAACCATTTTCGCAAGAAGTATCGCTTTACTGAAATTTCAGCAGAAAAGATGGCGACTGGGATAGCCCGTTCCGTAACAGGTGCGTTCTTCGGCTTTGCACAGATAATGTACTTGCAATTCAACCCCTTATCCTTCACCATCTGCTCTCCCAGGAAGTCTGCTAGACGTTTGGCTGTCGTGATCGACGTTGACTTTTGAGAACCGTATTCCTCAAGAGTCTTTGACATACTCCGATTTTCACAAATGAGGTCGATAAGTTCCTCATCAGCAAGGGTCTCACCCTTTGAGTGCAAAACATCTAACCATTGATTGGCGACCTTGGCAACGGCACCATATGTCTCAGCAAGCGTGGTGCCTTCTAAGAAGAACTTGAAGATTTGCTGCTGGAAGATCTTGATGAGTTTTAGTTCTCCTCGGCGCTTTACCTCGAAACCTTTCAATTCTGCTAGACTTCCATCGTCATTAAATACGGCATAACGTTTCTTCAAATTCTTGTCCTCCTCCTTAGAAGTTGGTAAGATCATAGCACGGTAAGGACCGTCTACTTCGAAGAAAATGGAGTTGTCGCTGTGGGTCTCGTATTTAAAAGTCTTGGGATCAACTAAGGTCTGATATTGATCATTTGTGAATTTGGCGTGGACAAGATGATTCAACATGACACATGGGTATGAAATGGCGAGTTTCTTTCCGTTTTTGAGCTTGAAACCGTAGTTTTCCGGGAATGTCGCGGGTAGCATACACCAGATACCATCAGTATCTAGTTCCAGAGGTCGTCCAATTCGCTCGACAAGTTGTCGGGCCATTTGAATGATATGAGCTCCTGTTAAACAAGTAACACCGGCCATTTCCATGGAATACCAACGCGATCCTTTTCTCATGACGTAGCCGTAGAATGAATTCAGAATAACTTTGTGAGCCAATTGCAAGGAGTCGAAAAGCACGATCATTTTCTTTCCGTTTTCAATTTCAACAGCTGAGGCACCGGATGCTTTGAGAGCTTCTGTCTTGCCCTTCCAGACTTTTTGCTTCCCTTTATAGTCGTATCGCCGATCTCGGAAATCTCTGACGGTATCAATGTAGAAAGGGTTTTCCCGCTGGCAAATGATAGCTTCTCTCTCTATTGTCTTCGACTCGTGGATTTTATGATAAATCTTTTGACTATATATTTGCAGTCGTTTGCGAATGAGAGAGGCTTGCTCATCAGCTGAAAGATCTTGGAAAGCTTGTGGAGGGCTACTGGGCCACTTTCCGGGAAATTTCTCGTTTTCAAGGGAGTTTCTTATCATCAAGTATTCGTCTCGCTTCGCAGGGAGATACTCTGCTCTCCAAGCCCACGGCATTCGCCGATCACAGGTCTTTCCAGGACGGTTGAAGTCACAGGCCGCGCAATCAGCCTCCTCGATCATGGAATCCGGCTGCAACCGATTCGTAGTCATGATATTCGGATACATGGATGCTACGTCTAAATGGTATATTAAAGGGCGCTCGCTTCGATTTGCTGTTTCCTTGAGACTATTCAATCGGTCCGTGATTTGTTGTTTTACTTCGTCGTAATTGACCACATCGTCCAATGATTTTTTCTCTTCGACCTCAATACTGAATTTGAGGGCTGCGTCTAGATCTACTAATAGCTCATCTATCGCCGTGGTATCGACCGCAAAATTGACAGGAATATCGGCTCTGAAAACTCCGGCTTCGATACTTTCGACGTGACCACCAACATACGTTTCTGACTCCAGAAGATGTCCTTCCCAGAAGGACTCTTTTGGCGAGACATGTTTGTTAGGTAGCACAATCTCCTTTTGATAGGCCTGCACCATGAGCAGCATTTCGCAAAGGGTTCCAGTTCCTTTTCGTAAAACAGAGTCTGGTCCCAAAGGAATAATTGTACACAGTGAGAAAATGAAAGGGTGCACATATTTCATGTACAAATAATATGTCGCCACAGCATCTGATACCGAGTACTCTGCCAGGGTTTGAGGTTTTTCACTTGCATATCGAAGCATCAGTTCGGGGTCGAGTTCGTCGGGATCGTATCCAAGTTTGGCAGTAGTGACAGCCTTAAGACCACGACTTCCTTGTGGCAAGTAACTGTCTCGATTGACCCAATGGAAACAGTCCATATGTGCACTGTAGTCACAGCAATATTGGTCATCCGCGCCTTTTCTCCAGCCAATTTCTTGGTACATATCAATGCCATTGACACTTGCTCGAGCATCTACAAATGGCCAATCGAAGAAATCTCCGTTGTAGGTTGCTATCACTGTCGGCCGGGCTTCTTTTATATGCAGAAAGAATCTTTCGATAACTGCTTTCTCGTCGGGTTCATTGAAAATCATGAAAGGTCCATCGTATTCCGGCTTGGGGGTGTATTCGAAATCGTCGATATCTTCCGAAACGATTTCTCGATTCGTGATCAAAAAGCCTTGTCCGTCGATCATGTACGAAATCATCATAATTTGGTCGATGGCCGCATCTGGAAATTTCAGGGGTAATTTCGTCGTTTCGATATCGTATGCCATAACCACTGGATCGGCTCTCTGCAATCGCTCTTCTAAACACTTCATGGTCGTAACGCCGTGTTTTGCCTCAACCGTATACCATTTTCCGGTCCTTATATCTGCGGGTGTCAGTACAATGGCCTGTAGATCTACTATATTTTCTTACCCATGTCTATCATTACCCGTACGTGATATGGTACATCCCATTCCCTTATATCCACAATGAAATCGCTAGCATCAGCAACAGAAACATTAAGTCGTTTATCGTCATCACGGTCGTCGTCAAAGAGGTCGAACCCAGCATTTGCACTGCCCAAAATTAGCCGCCATGACTCTTCTTTTCCCAACAAAACCTACCTGGCGACCTCTGCATAAGTATCCATCGCATTCATGTTCTTCTTATTCTTCTCCGCAATGGGCATAATATCCCTCCTCGCGGCCAGCAAATCGCTCACATTATTGAACCGTAATTCAAAGAAAGTTCTCCGATATCCCAGCAAATGATTCGGCATCTGCAGATCCTCCTTCTCGACTTTTCTCAAACTCTTGACCACGCCTCCTCCGGGAGCTCGTTTTAGCCACTCTTCGGCTTCTGGCTCGTATCCCCTCTTCACCGCAACAAGGAAATACGGATCATATTCCAGCGTGGCCTTAAACGTTCCCCCGTCCTCCTCGATAAAATAACAATCAAGTCCCGCCCTCCCATCCGCAATTTTGTCATCTTCTATCCTCGTAGATTTGAGGTTGACGAGCCATCCGACTTTCTTCTTGCCAGAATCGTACCGCGCGAAGCCCATAGCCTCGTCAATGGAATTGCCCAGCCTAACGGCTTCGCGCTTCTCGTCTGTGGAGGTGGCTTCATTGCGGTTGGAGGGCGTGAATGTTTTTGCTTTTCGAGGGCCGTGGTATGCTTGTTTTCCTCCTCTTCGATAGCCATTCTTGGGCATCCGTGGGCCCGGCATTGTGGTTGTTGTCTTGCAGGAGATCCTGCGGTTGTGTTCGACTTGGAAATAGGAGTTGAAGCTGTCGCAAGTCTAGTTAAAGAATTGCTTGCTCCTCGACTGATTTCTGAGGAATCATATGTGAGGCGTCTTCGTCGAAATAAGGGCGATTTTCGTTTTCGCAGGGGAACTGTTTTGTTTGAAGTTGTAATTGAAAATTGAAAATGAGGGTTGAATTGGATGGCACGACGCGTCGGCGAGACCGCGTCGCGCGTAAAGCCGAAGACAGGGGTACTCGAGTACTACGGTGGTCCCTAACTCGTCTTAATGCAGATATCAAGATGATCCGACTCGCCTCATCCAACCACTGCTCAACCAGACTACAACATAATGGCAGGCGATACTCGAGATTCGCAAACACCAATTCCTCCTCGAGGTCCTCCTCCAGGGGCGACCGAGCCACCCGAACATGTTAAAACCCCAAACAAAATCTACGAAGTCTTCTCTGCTCCACCACCAAATGCAAATGCTCTTCCCGAAGGGTCTGGCCAAAACACTGCTGGTGGCCGGGAGAAGAATCCGGGATTGGCAGATGCGATTAAGACTGTGCGGGTGGAAGATTTCAAACAAGTGCATATGTACCCATGTGTGAGAGAAAGTCTACTCACGGGCATTGGGGGAGGTTTTGCAATGGGTGGAGTTAGAGCTTTATGGGGTGGTAGGTTAACCTTTGATTGCAAAGTAGCTACAGAATTTTACTGATTTCAAGTAGCGTCAGTACCCAAAGCTGCCAATTGGGCAGTAGGAACCTTCATATTTACCGCCTTTGCCAATTACGAATTTTGTCAATATAGACGAATGCTTGAAAAATCGCACATGAAAAGAGCTGTTGAAATCATCGATCGAAAGAAGGCGGAGAAAGAAGCAGAAGCCAAGGCAAAAAGGGATGAGAGGAGGAGGTTAAAAGAGGAGGCTGATAAAAAAGCCGAAGAGGATGCCAAGAGGAAGAGTTCTTGGAAATTCTGGTAAGGAAGATCGGGATATGATGGCACTGTATTATGATATCAAGCTGCAAGGCAGCATTGTACATGTATAAAACGGCTGGGATATGGGGGTGCTTTGTGGCCATGATCTCACTTCTGCGATAACCAAATGAACTCTCGAGCATCCGCAAAGGGGAGGGGTGAAAATGCTTGGATTTTTGCTTGATCTTATAGCCATGGAAGGTATCACTGTCCTATTTTCCGGTTAGAAAACCCCTTCAGAGTCATGAAAAGATGAAATGAAACCCCTCAGCTCCGATTATATTCTGCCTCACCAAAATCCACCAAAGTGATAAACCTCCAGACTTTTCCATCTAGTCATGCTCGAAAAGAATAGGCAATTTGATTTTCCTTCACGTCTCCATTACTATAAAATACGCCTTGTTTCCCTTCTCCCACTGTTTATCCTTAAGTAGAGGCAGACCATTTCGCATTGCCATGTTTTTGAGAAGTTACAGATTCGGTGGAAGTGCTACTGGCAGAATGGGAAAATACACTAGGTACTTCCTTCCTCCTCGCCAACTTCAACGGGAGATGGAGTTTACCAATCAAAGCCATGCTAAAGGTCCAAGTCAAAATTGAGAGTGTGCTTCCTAATAATGATATCGACAACGACAGCAGATGCCTTGACAGCAGCTTGAACAGAAACTCTGCCCTCGGAACATTAGTGCTGAAGTGTATGCAAAAACGGTACAACTCTTCAAAAGCCGGTGGTACCAAAGCCAATGCGAAATTCGATTGGACAAGCAAAAGAGGCTTGAGCCCTCCATCGAAGGGCCGACGCTCAGCATGTCCTTCCACTTCCTTGTCCAAAGAAAAACCACACAATACAGTAGAATATAGTTCTGATGTCTCGCTTCTAACAGAAGTCCTTCCCTTCACTTCCATTCCAACAACTCGCTTATCCCCCTTTCTACATAGTTTCCGGCATCCCACTGCGAATAATGTGTGAAAACAGCCTACTATCGGTTCTCAGGAGCCGGGATTATGAAAGACTGATTTTGAGGAATGACGGCAAAAATGTGTGTAGTGGAGAGGAGGTGTATGTGCTGGTTTTAAAATAGTGCTAGTAAATTGTAGATTGGTCATATCTGATAATTTTTATACAACGGAGAACAGTAAAAGAAGGCCCAAGAAATATAGACGTGTGGGGTACACAGGTGAAAGTAAAGAATGCGGAATTAAGCGCGGAAGGCTAGCTTCAGAAAGGAAAAGGAGAACTTACCCGGACGAAATTCATTTCTGGCGTAGAAATCGCACTCCTGCTTCCTCCACTCTTTAAGCCATTCTAGTATTTCACCACTGCTCCCTCTAACACTCCATCACAATCCTCTCCAGCAAACCATCCATACTTCATAACATCTCTGCAAAACTCACCTGCCTCCCTCACAATTATCACAATATCAACGTTCAGCCCCCATAACCAACGCCATATCTCTTGACCACAGCCTTCAATGCCTTCTTTTCCCCATCCCCCATTCCCCCGAACAACCACCTCCCATTCGCCTTCCTAACCTTACTTTTCACCTCCACCGGCTCCTCAAAAACCCCCCCAAACCCCCCCCATCCTCGGCGTTTCTCCCTCCGCAACACGCACAATTCCCCCAATCAAACCTGTTTCTACCAACCTATTCGGAAACAATCTCGGACACCCCGCTAGCTTTTTCGGAGAATCAGAAATAGGCAAGCCATCAGGCGAAAGGATCGTGCCAGGCAAAGGGTAATTATTCAGAACTAGGCCCTCTGCATCTTTTCTGAATTTTTGCACCTGCAGGTATTCGTGTGTTATTCTGGTGGAACATGTGGGACACGTGGTATGGAATTCCTTTTCTGCATAGCCTGTTCCTAGGGGTCTGGTGTCTATGTCGATATCGTTGAGGTCTCTTGCTTCTATGGTAGTGTTGATAGAGTCGCATGTTGTCCACGGGATGAAAATTTGCGTATTATCTTTCGGACATAGTAGTACTTTCACGGGAGAGCCATTAAGATTGTCCCATGCGTAACCCGTTCGTTCTTCGAACACTTCTTGCGCGGATGTTCCGGGATTGTATGTCGTGTCTTCATTGAAGCAAGCGGTGATTGTGTCCCATGGAAAACCAGTGGCCCAAAAATCCATTCTTCCGAATCGGAGACATTCTTCAAGGTATTTTTGAAGCGAGAGCATGAAGGTGTGCCATATGAATAAAACATCTAGAATGCATTAGTTCTTAGACTGCGGTAATATGAAGTGAGTAGATGTACCTAACGGCGGCATCACGTCCCGGCCCATCTTTAATGCGAGTGCTCTCGAAGGTAAATCCTCAAAAGTCTCCTTTTTTGCCATATCTCTAATCGTCAGTCTTGCTGCGGGTCGGCCTGCAACAGTAGCAGGAATGACCCCTTTCAACCAAGTTTCGAACCTCTCGACTGTCCGGTTCACATAAATATTCCATCTCTTCTCCCCTATCTTCTTTAATTCATCCTCTCTTTCCGGACACGGGGCTTGGTGAGAAAAAGAGTCACTAATGCCAAAAAGTCCATCTGAAGCCGAAATACTCAGTTGTAACTGCCGGAAAGCTTGAATGAGGGACAGGTATTCTGCAATTTGCAAGAGAAGGGAGAGTATTTGAAAGTGTAGTTTTACTTAAAGAAGTAGCAACAAAGAGGCTTTGTAGACGAGGCTCCAGGCTGTAATCTGGAGGTGCCTCGAATTCCGCGCTGAATTGGTCTCGCCATTTGGTGCTGAGCACTTGTTCACAATTATTTTAGATAGAACAGGTCATCTCACTTGAGACGACTTAAAGGCAACTCAAGGCATTTTTCCTCTTTCAACGAGGCGTTTTTCAACTCCGTTAAGGCCCGTTTCAAACGAAGATCGTCAATCGGGTCCCGGGTCTTATCCTAGACAAGAGGAAGAGTCCCCCAACGCCTCATGCGACCACCTCAAACAACCCGGAGCTCTGATTGGCCCCTTCGTTAAATCCTTCGATCATCGACAGGACGGCGTCGCGTCAGCTGTAATTTCCTTGTAAACCAGAACTTACTTTTCATTCTCGGTGTGAAAAATCACGTCTACTTCAGAGTTCGTGTTTATGGTACGAAACGAATCAAACAAAATATTGGCATTCGAAAACGTGACCATTTTCTTGCTTGATATCAAGTAAGACTAAATACTTGAAAAGCTTTAAGCGCTATCCTGCACTCACAACACATGCAACCTAACGGATAGCAAGCAAGGTGCTCTAACGCACCCCCGCCGCCGTGCTTTCAAGCCAAAGGTTAAGAGTGGCTGTAAAACGTGTAGGTCAGTTCATCCTTGTTTGCCGCTGCTATATAGATAGGCCCTAAACCCCTCATAAGATACGCCGAGTCAAATACGACGAGAACAAACCAGCTTGCCTGAGATGCAGCAGCACGGGCCGGAAGTGTGATGGCTATCAATCCGATATGATCCCACCCTGGCTCCTTTTAACCAAACCCCCCCCTCTGCAGGAGGCCCTGCATATGGCGCGTGTTAGGAGACAGAAAGGTTTGCAGACCCACAGGAGCGCCGCTCTTTCACCTATTTCGTTCGAGAGACAATACCGCACCTGGGCGGAATGCTCACTTCTGACTTCTGGAGTCGCTTGGTGCCGCAAGCAGCTCACCACGAACCAGCTATCAAGCACGCTGTCGTGGCATTAGGATCCCTGCACAAGTCTTTCGAACTGAAGGAGCCACATACTCAAGATCCTGGCTTGAAAGAGGCAGAGCATGCTTTTGCTACCCGCCAGTATGTGAAAGCCATTGGGTTCTTATTAAACCCACAACAAAAGGAGAGACAGAAGGTTGATGTAGCATTGATCGCCTGTGTGCTGTTTTTCTGTTTCGAGGTAGGCTTCTCTTCTTCGGATCCCTAAGTCTTGTATCGACGTACGAATGAGGGCATCGCTTATCTATAATCAGATTTTGCGTTGTAACAAGCGTTCGGCCCTTTCTCATCTCGATGGCGGTGCAAAGATTTTGAGGGAACACGAGCAACAGTCACCATTCGTATCCGGACAGAGAAGTCTCACAACCTCGGCAATACCTTATGCATCGCTATCGACACTGCGCCTTATTTTATCTCGCCTCGACATTCAAGTGTGTCAATTAATTATAGGTCGTCACAGGCAACTTAATTTGGGATCTGACAATCAGCGGCAAGCTGCCTCACCTACGCCTTCAGTATCTGTAACTTTGACAAATATGGAAGCAGCGCGTGATGCTTTAAATGGGGTATGGTGTCATGAAACTGCTTTGATAATGTTAGCCCCAACGCATATGAGGATAGGCGAGGATTTAATGCGCAACTCGGCACGCTCGAAATTCAAAAGTGGCTTCATAGTTTCAAGCAACTAATTGAAAATTTGGAGCGAGCGGGTCCAATTAAAACAGCAACACAGAAAGAAATACATATCGCAAAACTGCAGTGGAAACTAGGGCGCATTTGTCTTCATGTTGATCATTCAAGAGATGAAATGGTTTGGGATGCGTTTGTGTCTGAGTTCGACGACATGCTTTTGCATGCCGAAGCCGTATCCGAAATATCACGGGCGCCATCGTCCCCGACCAGACCCATGGGCAAGAAACCGATCTTCACTCTAAACACCACGGTTCTATTCCCACTCTACTTCATAGCAGTGAAGTGTAGGAAACCTACACAACGACGAAAAGCGATTGCCATTTTGAATTCAGAAACGAGAAGGGAAGGCATCGTAAGCAGCTTATTCATTTGTCCCTTTTTGCAATTCCCTGTTTATTACAAGATGATATTTCATCCTCCAGGCCTGGCTCCCTACTGCGAGAGACACTATAGTACTAATTTGTTGAAGTGGAGCTCGAAAACGGTAGCAAAGGTTGCCCAGAGAGTTATGGAAATAGAGGAGTGTGACCAAGTTGCAGACAGTGAACATTTTGTTGATGCGACACGGCGGATCATCGTACTTCAAGTACATTGTAACGTGGGAGACGGGAGGGCAGAATTGGTTTTCATACGCAATGCACCAAAACCTGGCGAGACAAACACGCCGCAGCGAGTGGTCGTAGAATGGTAGTTTCGACTTGGAATGTTTGACATGAGGTCAATTTTGCAGGTCCAGTTGCAGCGAGGGTCGAAGTGGTCTATTCCCGCTTTCTGCACCGAATCCAGCTGATCCTCCGACTTGGAGTACGTGGATAATAATTAAAATATAATCAAAGACGACCAACTCTTGAATAAGAAGGTCTGAGACGTCCTCGCTGAGCCTAGCTCACAAGAACAGCCTTAAGTTAACATCACAACTGGCCACCAACCAGTCGTCAGAAATATCTCTGATAATTTGCCTTTATTCGCCCCGAGCTTTTACATCCAGTACAACCTAACCTCCAAAGCCCCAATAAGCAACCCCATAATTGCGTGCCCTGCCACATTCTCCGTCTTCCCTCCGAAGCTCGAACAGATCCATGAGTCCGCCAAGGCAACACTCGACATCAAGAATATACCTACAGCCTTTCTATTCTCGGACGCACACAGCGCCAGCATAGTAATTCCACTCCCAAGATTTCGGGCGGCAACGAAAGAGACGAATGGCATGATGGAAGAGTTGGTACGAGCGAGCGGGATGCCGAGAGTTTCTGAGAAGGCGAGAGGGTTTGCCAGGCCGTAAATACCTCCCGAGAGGTCGAGGACACCAATAAAAGAAGAGAGATGGAGGAGATTTTGAGTGAAACCTTGCCTTGAGAAAGTTGTCACGGTGCAATTGACAATGTTTCATTGCCGCGATGTTGAAAGGGATAGGAGGTTGACTCCGCTGATAAATACTGCTTTGATAGTTATTCGCTGGGTATAACCTTTACATGAGCAGACAATCGTGCGTTGGGATAACAGGGTATCTTGTCTTTGTACAAAAGCGGGTCATGTGTGGAGTTCAACATGGCGTCTTTCAAAGGAAAAGGTATACAAGAGGCGGGCAACTTGGAGGAGGGAGGAGCTCGAGCTCCTAACCTAGTTAACTGTCTCAATCAGGAAAGTCCAACCCGAAAACCTAGGCAAAAAACACGTGCAAGGAGCGAGCTCCAACCCCGCCATTCAGATTGAGGCTCTTGAAGAGCCAACGTCCCTCAGCTTCACCTTGGGCGGTTCTTGGATATTCACCACCACACAACTCTATTCCCAACAATACACCTCGTTTAAACAAAACAATATCTGCTGCTCCTCCCACCAAGTTTTCTCATACAACTTATGATATCAAACCCTCAAACGCCAACTTCCACTCTCCTCCAGCCCAGTCATATGCCAACACCTCCCAAACAGCAACTATGTCCTGCTTCTCAGATTCCACCCTAGCAAACTCCACCTCCTCCAACACACCAAAACGAAAACGCGCCCCTCCTCCACCTCCAACACCACCCTCATCTTCCCCGCCAGATCCTATACGCCTCACCACGGCCATCGCTCTAAATAAAGAAGAAGAAAGCGGAGCAGGAAGCCCCAGAACAAAAGTTGCATACACCTTCGGAGGACTACAGATTGCAGACAAGGCTGTTTCAAAGCTGGATTTACAGCGATCGCATGTTTCAAAGATAGGAGAGGGAAAGAGGGATGTAGATGTGGATATGGAGGCCAGCGATGAGAGCATGATGCGCAAACGGGCGAAGGTATTGGAGATCCCTGAGACACCTGATGTGCGAGTTTCGAGAGTCAGCCCGGTTCCAGTTCCAAAGTCGAAGACAAAGGAGGCGTCATTTATGACTAGCATTCCCGCGCGGAAAGCGGATGCAACCACTACGCCTAAGAAGGAGAGCAAAATAGGACCACATAATGAGATGGATCCTGTGATATTCAAATCTGGAAGTCCGATGGGAAAAGTGAAGGGCGGAGGACTGGCAAGGGCATATCCAAGCATAAATCGCTTATCAGACTCAAAATCCAGAGGCAGGAAGAGGGCAGGCACACCTCCACTGATGTCTTCATCGTCTAATCTCGATACATCGGATTCTGAAGAAGGAAGTCGGATTGTGGACCCTGATCGAGCGGCTTTAACCTGGCACGATGATGAGATTACGGGACATGATCCAGATGACCCAGACGACGATGGAGAGGGCATCAATGGAATTGGCTTCAAACCTACTGCCGCAGAAGCATACGCCAGAGCACAGAAGCGGAAGATGCAAATGGCGGAATACCGAAGTCGGGAAGCAAAGGAAGCAAGAGCAAAGAGGAATGAACGACGGCGAGCGAGTGATAGGGAGGAAGAAAGAGAGCGTCATAGTCGGGTGCGATTTCTGGAAGCAGAAAAGATAGGCGTGGTCTCAATCATAACAGACTAACGCAGCTCATCTTGAGGCTTAATGGATATTATAAATCATGATAGGGATTTGGGGATGGATCTGGTGTAATTTTCGATGCCTTAGTGAGCTGGTTGGCGTTTGCAGGATAGCGTTGGAGTTCAGGATCAAAATCCTAGTTCTACACGGTTGGTTTCACGGATCATTGCTGATAGCATGGTTCGAAGTTTAGAGATTTACATCAAGTAAAAGCTATGGTTTTAATAGCAAGAGTTTACAGCATCATACTTCATATTCGCTTCCAAGCCAGCCGCAAAGTGTTTAGCAATAGTCACATCAGGGACAAATTTACCGTACTTACCCAGGAGCTCGGTCCGGGGCCCTCCTAAGAATTCAAGTTCCCTTGCAATCTTCAAAACGACTCCTCCTTTTACACTACTCCCTAGCAATGCCCGCTATATCTCAGGACATGACAATGGACAACACGAAGAATGGGGAATAATGCTCTCAAATCATCAATATTGGGTCAACGAATGTAGTCCAGGAGCAAGAGAATCAGAGAAGTCGTAATATTGTAGAGAGGTTGTAAGAGTTGAAGAGTTTAATCTATATATAGAGGCCTTTTATGAGCCAGAGGGCGTTAGTGGCTAATCGAGCCTACCATCAACCGACCTAGGTCCTGGTAGTTCTCGAGGAAAAGAAATGACGGTCGGTCTATCAATGCCTCCAACATTCAGTTCCGGCGCTAAAGGTAGTGGCCCATATCCCATTTCGGGGGCCCCCAGAGGTGATACTGGACGACGAGTTTGAATTTCATCCGCTGCTTCCGTGCCTTCGAGCCACATCCTGCAGACATTTATCATTCCAAGACCCCCAAAGATACTTACGCCAAAGAGACCTGTTGCTAGATAGAACACATTTCTCAAGGAAGCGTTATAGGCTCCCAAGACTGCTTCCTGCTGATCGGGAGGAAACATACCCGGAAGGTTGGTGATACCAGCATCCAACAAAAATTTGGTTGTGATATTGTTGTCCACAGCATCATTTAGATTTGATGCTAGCGTGTTAACGAATATGCTCTGAGCCACTGAAAGGAATATTGCCCCGAACCCTGCCGGGAATGTGACTAATCGTACGAGCTGGCTAAACTGGCGATCATGACTGAGTCGAGCGGCCAGGAAAGGTATAGGAAACCCCAAGCCGACGCCAGTGCCCAAGAGAACACAAATACCAATGGCATAAGCTTTTTGGGCAGAATTATCGATTTCTGGAGTAAGCAGAGTCATAAGCCCAGCTGCCACCGTGGCAATCATAGACCCAACCAATAAATTTAAGAAGCAGAACCGACTGTAGAAGGTGGTGGTGCTAACGACAGTAACTGCCGCAACACTCAAGGTGAGAGATATAAGTATTACGCTTGATCCCAGAGGTGAGTTATTGTTGACACCCTGGAACCAGATGGGTAACTATAAAGCATTCAATTAGTATCACCACATAGACACGTAAAAGTTGGGAAAGTCTTACATATGCAACCATAACCCCAAGCCCAGCACCAGAATACGAGCTATACAGCACTGGGCTCCAGTGACGTTGGCTTAGGGATGGCGGCCCCCACATCATCGTGGACCTCCTCTTCCTCCACCAATAACTTAAAGTGCTGAATAAGTATAAGGCAAAGGATACCCAAAATACGACTGCTGTGGCGAAGAGAGCGATTAACACTTTACCTTCGCTCCAAAGATACCTGCGCCCACCCCAATTTACGAGGAACAGTGACAGAATCAATGGACCCGTCGCAAAGCAAACACTGGCTACACTGGCTGAAAAGTATCCTTTTCTAAATGGTTCAGTTGCCTGAAAGGGACCCACGAAACGGAGACCCCACAAGCACATAGCTAAAAGAAGGCCCCCCATTATCGCGTCCATGTAGAAGGCCCAATTCCACCCAAGTCGGTATGTAATAGCGCCAATAATTAATGGCTTTGCTACCATGGACAAACCAGACCACAGAAAGTAGGCGCGGTAATTGAGTTGGTGTCCTTTTATCAAGGGCCCCAGTGAAAGTACCCTCTGAGCTCCAAGGATCATACCGGCTGTCCCGATTCCGCGGGCAACCCGACCAAATATGAACATTATTGAGGTTGATGAAAATCCACAAACGAGGGATCCGATCTCACAAAAGGATATAGATGCCAGGAAAATCAACGTGAAATGGAACTTTTCGTAAAGGATTTCGAAAGGGAAGCAGAACGCAGTAGTTGAGAGTGAAAATCTGGGAGGTATGAGTGTGCTAAACTATCCTAGGGGATCGATTAAACTGAAAGATAAGTACTTACGCGCTTGAATACCATCCGATGTCATCAAGAGAATTGAAATGGTCTGTAATTTTTGGGATTGCTGTAGAAGTGCCCGAGTCATCCTATTTTCATGATTAGAACTTCAATATTCTGTATTGTTGGTTGGATTGGTTTTACCAAAAATATCCACAGCATCAACCCGAACACATGGAGGACACTGGGGTGAACCCTTCCGGGTAAATTATTTGGAGGAGTCTCAGAATATTGAGTTTTCTCGTTCTCGGTAATAATCTCCCGAATGGGAGCAGAATGAATAACATCACTGAGTCGTTCTTCGGGCCCTGCAAGTGATCCTGTTCCGGTTTCTACCTGCGAGTAGTCATAAGCCTCCGTTGGTATCAAATGCTGGGCATCGGAAATCTCGTGACCGCCATTAATGATGGGGAAAAATCCACAAGTCTTCTCTATATCAAGGAACACTTCTTCGATCGGCAACATGTATGCCCAAGGAAGGTGATCTCGACCAGCTATAATGATTCCACAAAGCCGATTCTCGCTGATGACCCATGATCCAGAATCTCCATAGGCTAGATATGACATAAGACGACGCATTTTAAAACTTATGGAGAGCGGACTTACGTAAACTACTTTCTAGAGTTATTTGCTTTACATTATGAATAGAACCTCTGAGAAAAATAGATGCCGCAGATGTATTCAAATTACCACGTCGTAAACCGCTGGAAGGTCGAAGAGTCAGCATATTCTGATTACAGCACGTTTCAAAATCTTGGGAGCAGGAAACTCCCTCTTGGATTGGACCAGGAGTAAAAATAGGCCATAAAATATGATTTTGAAACGAAGTGATATCCTTACCTGCCTGCAGCAACCAACACGGGACCAGGAGTAAGTTCCGTTGAAGTTATGATGTCGGGAAGAAGAGGAGTCGCCTTGTGCTCTCCAGGAATCTGAATCATGTTCTTCAATAAATTAGTACTCCGGTCTTTGAAGGAGCCGAGAGAATGATACTTCCTCCGGACCAACTAAAGGAGGGGTTTAATAGCAAGAGATAAAGAAATAGTTTGATTACAGGTAAAGCAGGGGTATTTGATGCAATTAATAAGGCCCAGTCTAAATTCTCAGCGCCAGGACGAAACCTCGTAATCGCTAGAACTCCGCCATGGCTAATTTCTCGATATGGCAGCTTGGGCCAGGTTTCAGTAAATGTTTCCGGAAATGGTGCGGGTAGAGCTTCTCCAGTTTGTCCCTTTCCTCGATTGCCATTAGATGTGTGATTTATGACGGTGCCACTACTCGACCTTGAAGTCGTTGGCAATGATCCATCTGAGTCATCCTCTTCCGAAGAGGCTTCTGAACTAACTGTTGCTGGACGTGAGGCAGGAGCAAATGGATGAGCAGCAGCCAAGTAACACAAAGTACCATCAATGGATATCATGCCGCCGATTGTAAATTTAACGATTGAAGGATTGTCATCTTCATTAGTACCCGGAGCAATCCTTGCCTCAACTCCACAAAAGGTTTCTGGAGATATTGGTATTCTTGCTTGGATTTCTAGAGTAAATGGTTCTACACCAGAGTCATCAGTCCGATAGCCAAAGGATTTGTCGACCTGCACAATATACTGGAACCCACTCTTCTTTAACCATCTTTTTTCACCTAGAACAGATCTTATCTGTTTCTTCATCTTACTACTGCAGCAGGTAATTAAGATTGAAGGCCTAAGATTTTTGGATGTTGTATTGGCCATATATAATTCCAGGGTCATGGCTGTTTCGCTGTCGGCCTTTGCCGCTGAAGAGGCATGCAGAACATCCTCGACAAGTTTTTTGATACTTTCGTTCCACATCCTGGTTGTTTCGAGAGGAATTGGCATCTCTGTACAAACATAACACCGTTTGCCAAACTGTACGACTTTGTAGGGTTTTAGTGGCTCTGCGCTTGCAAGTTTTTGGCCAGGAGGCTCTTTAGCCACAGAAGCATACTCTATCGTATTTTTGCCCACTGTACTGCTCGTTGCATTGATAGATGGGGCAGGAGTGATTTGGTCTGGGCGCTGGGGAAATAGATCTTTGCTTGATTTTTCATTTGAGGTTTCTGGTTCTGTGCTTGCAAGTTGTTGGCCAGGAGGCTCTTCAGTCATAGAAACATGCTCTATCGTATTTTTGCCCGCTGTACTGCTCGTTGCATTGATAGGTGGGGCAGGAGTGATTCGGTCTGGACGCTGGGGAATGGAATCTTCGCGTGAGTTTTCGATTGGGGTTTCTGGTATGGTTGAGAAAGTTGAAGAGCCAGACGTTCGCGTGGAGGGTGGCGTGTGGAACAATCCAGACCAGATATCCCGTGCCAGCGTTGAAGCACCGCTCGATATGGTTGACGTGAGACTCGACGAGCGTTTGAGAAGAGGCAGGTATGGATTCCGAGTGCCCAGAGGAGGTTTATCTTCAACATTTGGAATTGCAGTTTTTGATATGACGGCTTGCTGCTTCGCAGACAGTGCAGCATTCTCTCGTAGAATGCCGTAAAGCTCATTCGGCGGGGAAGGCACTTCTCCCGCGAGGCGAGCTGCTTCATTGCGACTGGATTGTCTAGTCGTTGATTGTCTTTCTGTGATGGTTGTCATTTCTTCAAACGGCACATCGAAGTTGTGTCGTTCGCAAGGCTATTGATATGCCATTAGAAACACACGGATCAAGTTCGCTTCTGTGACCAAAAGAGCATCGCAAAGCGGGCGTCGAGGCGTCGCTGGAGTGCTGTACTGTATGCGGGCAGCCAGAAAGTCTCACCGAGAGCCTCACGGCCTCGAGCTGTCAACGGCTCAGTATGCACGACACGGGGACAGGCAATTGCTCTCGATTGCTCAAATATCCTCGAGCACGCAATCAATTCGACTTGCCCGCCTGAACAGCCCGGTCGCCATGGCGTCGATACAGTCCCTGTTGACAGAAGTTCCTAGTGCGTCCACGGCGAGCACCATTGTCCAAGAATTATGGCGGAACGAACAGCTGCAGCATGAAAAACGAGCGCAAGCGTACAAAACATATCTGCAGTACTATGCAGCGGAATGCAGAAGACTTCAAATGGGCATCTCGAAGAAATCATGGCTCTCGTCGACCATGGCCACCAAAACACACGCCGATATCCTCTTTGTCGTGGGCGCCCTGTCGCTGGACGGGGCAGC